>CAUYON010010319.1:0-52755 GCA_963573935.1 Arctocebus calabarensis | reverse complement strand
CAGCCACTCAGAGTCTGTGGAGGCCTCAGCATTCCCACCTCCCTCCCCAGGTGGCGCTGTGTGGTCTAATCTGGGGGGCAGTGCTGGGCAGCTGGACACCTGCAGAGGGCCAGGCGGTCCTGGGGGCTTCTTGGCCCACATAATTCCCCCCACGTTTACAGGAGAGTCTCAAGATAGAATATGATAGAATGTGAGTAAAAATTAGTACTAAACAATTGCACAGTAAATTCTCACAACAAACAAAAATGAAATTGACTGGAAAACATACAGCAAAAATTCTAAAGGACATATTAGCAAATCAAAATCAGACACACACACACACAAAGGATGCCAAAAATGTAAGCACAATTTAGGAAAGGAGGAAACTATTAAAATTGCAATCGATACACGGACAGCACCTGTTACCTTGTACTTTTTTTTATCTTGTGTCTCTTATAATTGCAGAACAAACATGACTTTGATGTTACAATTTTAATGCTTTTTTTCCTTTCTTAAAATGTGTACACATTTTTTGGCATCCTCTGTATATACAACAGATATGTCCTGGCCAAGTGGAGTTTATTCCAGAAATACAAAATTGGTTTAACTTTTAAGAAAAAAGCCAAACTATCAATGTAAATTGCCACCTTAATACAATAAAGGAGAAAACTAATCATCATTATAATATTTTAGGAAATATGTCCAATGAAATCCCAAATCTATTTATGATAAAAACTCCCAGCAAACTAGAATAGAAGGGACTTCGTTAGCAGCACAAGGGGCTGCAGACTCACCTTGGTGACGCTGTGGCGACTGTGAATGTCCCCATGAGGTCAGGTCTGCGTGTCAATTTGCAAGGCCATGATGGCAGCTGTCGGGCCAAACACCCACCTAGATGTAGCCTTGAAGGTACTTTTACGTGTAATTCACGTTCATGGTCAATAGACTGTGAGTAAAGAGACTGCGCTCTTGCCCAGGTGGCCTCGTCTGACTCATGGGCAGAGACCGAGGTTTCCTGATGGAGAAGGAGCCCCAACCCCAGCCTGCAGTGCAGGAGCCCTGCCTGGGTGTCCAGCTGGCTGTCACCTTCCCTGCAACAGGCTTGCCAGCCCCTGCATGTGTGAGCCAGTTTCCTTTAAGACCTGTGTCTTTCTTTCTACCTTGTGGTTTGGGGATGCAAAGCTGGGCACATCCTTCTGGGGCACTGGCCTCCTGGGAGGAAGAGCAAGGTCTGACCTGCTCCTGCAGGTGTCCAGGGACAGGACACACCGGGACTCCCCCAAAGGAAAGGCAGGCCAAGGGGCCACTTGTGCGCCTGGGGTCCTGACCAACCTGCAGGACAGTGTGGACACAGCCAGGCAAGCAGAGCCAGATGTACCCTCCAGGTAAGGCAGGCGCCTTTGTGGTCTGGACTCATGGGGAGAGAGGGGCCGGTGTCCCTGCCTCCCCAGGGAAGAGAGGCTGCTAGCCTGAGGGGTCCCGGCACAGGCTGCCCCTGCCTGGGACTCCACAGCCACCACGGCCACCATCCTGACCACGCATGAACCTTCCTCCAATCAGAGGCAAATCCATGAGGACAGTTCATGGCAAGTTTGGGACTTTATTTAGAAATTGAAAAAACTCTCAACAAGGAGGAAAAAATGACAACTTCTTGCTACCATACTAATACCTCTCAGGAGGGTGAGCTGAAGAAGCAGGAAGCCAGCAGCACCTTCTGCTTCTTAACATCCGAGCCCCGGAGCTCTCCGGGCTGCTTCCACCCACAGTTTGTGCCCCACAGCCTCTGCTGCCACCCAGACGGACGTCCCCATGAGCAGCCTTTGAGGTTTCCAGCTCAGGCATCCTCCGGCCCCTCCCTGGGCCAGCCTGGGGGGTCAGGCTACATGTCCTGCCACGTTGGACCCCGTTGTCAGTGCCCATGAGGCAGAACCAAGACACACATCCTGGCTGCCGCCACCTCCTGCAGGAGCCGCTCCTCGTAATGCCACATGCCGCGTCCTTGTTCCCACCCCCCACTGTGGGAAGAATGACCTGCATCTTCCTTGAGGACCCCGACTCCAGGCTCTCTGCAAGGGGAGAAGGCCAGGCCAGGAGGCACAGCTGCCTGCCACATCAGGGTTCCAGGGACCCCAGCTGGAGTTTTTAATGCAACTGAGAAGTGGGGAGCTGAGAAGTGAGAACACCTACGGCCAACCTGTCCCCATAGAGTAACCCTAGTGCCACCAAAGAGAGGGGCCAGAAAGAGGAGCTATGCTTCAGTTTCTAGGAAGCACTGCAAGACCCCAGGGCAGGACACAAACCCCGTAGTGCTGGAGGGAGCTGGACTCCGGGCCTCGGAATGCTGCTGGTGGCCGGATGACCTGGGGCCAACATGATGGACAATTCTTGGCTCTAACCCACCTGGCTGACACAAGGGCATGCCTGGCAGCTTGGAGTCCCAGCCCTGTGGCCAAGGACACACTGCTCACCACAGCTAGGCTGTCCTCAGGAAATGGAGCCACCTCAGATGTTGATTCAAAGCAAAGAGGTTTTTAAGTCAGAGCTAGTGACTTCAGGGCTCAGAAGGAACTTGTGTGTAGAACGTAGCTCAGGCCTTCCCATGAGTGGAAGTGTTTGGGGTGAGTGTTACCAGTTGCCCAAGCCCAGGGAGCCCAGGAGGGAAGCCAGATGTCACCAGAGTCAAGGCCAAGCCCCACCCCGCAGATGGACGTGGTGCCTGCAGGGGCCCTACCCTTCAGTGCCAGGGGACACTCCATGACTGGAGCCTCTGAGAGCAGGAGCAGCCTTGCCCAAGACCCGACAGGACAGGCAGTGAGAGCTTTGGAAGAGCACAGTGGGCCCCATGCTCAGGGAGACCTTTGACCTCACAAGGAGCCCAGATGTCTCAGATGCTCATAGGACACGTCTCCTCTCTGAGGACAGCACTGTGCTAGGCAGGACCCTCTGCTCCACCCCAGAGGAGGAGGAGGGTGCCTGTCTGTCCAGGTAGGGCCAGGCGAGGAGTGACAACGGGAAGAAGTGGGTTTTCCCCGACTCCCCTGAAGCTGTCCCCAGGGGTGGACACTGCCTTTGCAGCTGGTTCCTGGACTCAGCTTCCCCTGTGCACATGGGTCACTGCAACCTTGTTGCAGGGGGAAGGACTCACGGACAGCAGCGCTGTGCCAGGCACTCACCCTGCTGGGAAGGTAGGGACCACTCCCCAGGGGAGTCTGGGCCAGCGTTGGGGTCCTGGTGTTCCTGAGAGGAGTGAAGGGCAGGAAAAGTTCCTTTGCTGGTCCATGGAGAGCCATTGCCCAGCACTGCCACCTCCATTCACTGCTGTCCTGTCCCATCCCAGCCACCCACAGAGCTGCCCTGATGGGCCCACACTCTGAGGCTGGTCTCCTCTCCTGGAGGTCCCAGTTGCCACATCGGGGCCACGAGCACAGACAGGTGCAGACAGCAGCAGGTTCCGAAGCCGTGGGGCGGCTGCTAGTCACCTGCAACCTGCAGGAGCAAACTGGGGAGTGATGGGTTGGCAGTGGCACCTTCTCTAGTCACACCTGGGGACAGGAGGGGCCTTTCCCAGCACCTGCACTGCAGGAGCAGACAGAATGCAGGCTGTTCTCTCTGGGTATGGCCACAGGGACGGCTTTGAGGCGTAGTGGAGTCCCATTTAACCTCAGACACAGGACTTACCAAGTGCAGCGGGAGGCTGCTGGACTCCTGATAAATCGCAGCTGGCCAGGCTTCCACGAGCAGGTCAGTGGGCATTCAGCTCGGTCAGAGCAAGCAAATGGGAACTCGGAATGGGGAGTTCCTCAGCTGCTGGTCAGACAAGGTCAAAGCCTCTTGGTGTTTTGGGGGTTCAGGTGGCTGGGACATGAGGGAGCTGTGACTGAGCATATGGACAGAGCCTGTGGCTGGGGCTGCCTCTGGGGGCCGGAGACCCTGCGGCTTCAGTTCCAGGCTCACCTCAGCAGCATGCAGGGCTGAGATCATCTGGAGTCAGGAATCCAAGAGCAAGTGGCCCAAAGATAAGCAGAGGCTCAGAATTGGAGCTCAAGAGAGGGAAGAACAAAGGGCTCTGTTCCTGGCCCTCCAGCCCCAGCCCTGACAGGGACTCCTGGGGTCTGGAAAGTGTCCACCATAGGTGGTGGCAGGGAGAGGTCCTGGGGGCCCAAGTCCCGGAAGGTCTTTCTTAAGACTTGAACACAGGGCACGTCTCTGCTATAGCCCAGAACCCCGCCTAGGTGGCCTGGCTAAGCCCCTCGGCTTTCCCAGTCCTGCTGCTGCGAGGAAGGGGGTCGGCTTCCACTCGGTGCTGAGTCGGGCAGTGCAGGTGCTTCTCTGGGGTCCTAGGCCCTTCCTGGAGCCCTGTCGCCCTCACTGAGCTGCTCCCAGACACAAGGCCCAGGAGGCCCTGGCACTTGCGCACCCTCCAAAGTAGGTGGCAAAGGTTCAGGGGCAGGGCCAAGGTGTCTGGGCAGAGCCCACCCCCACTTCAAACCAAAACCCCTGGGGGAGGGGAAGTGGTCAGCCTGGTAGGGATATCACTCCTCAGACTCCTGGGGCGCCTCCGTACATGAGAAGTGGGTGTCACTGGACATTGTCCCCCTGATGACCTCAGGGAGACCCTCCAGGGACCCACCCAGCCTGAGCAAGTGGGACGCACCTTCTCAGATGAGGCCCCTGGGTAAGCACGGAGGGGAGAGCCTCCCTCCCTTACAGAAGGGGCCCTGGGGACACAGGAAGGTGCCTCTGGGACTGGCTGTGTCTTCTCCGTGGCTTAGGACTCATAGGCTCCAGGGGACCCCCTCGCTTAGCAGGACAAGTGGACCCCAGGAGAATGCCTGGGATGAGAAATGCTGAGAGGCACGCAGGCCTGGCAGGCAGGGCCCAGTGTCCCCATCTCAACTGGGGACAAGGCTAAGGGCCCCTCCCCAGCAGAGGGGATGGGCAGGTGTCCACCATGAGGAGAGCAAGGGGGAAGAAAGTGGGGAAGAAACCCAGCTTTTCAGCCACACCAGCCCAGGTCAGAGACCCCTCCTGTGCTCAGGGCCTCACAGAATACGTCATGTTCAATTATTCTGCAAAAAAGCCAGAGGTTTCTCACAATTCAACACCTCGTTAGCTGATAATTCTGCACAGATTCTCATCTAATGTGACTATATTTTATACAAATTATTTCGGACAAAAATTCAGTCCTTAATAACATTGATCTTCATAAAATTGTCACTAAGCATCTTGTCTCGGGCCCGTGACTTCGGTTTTCAGTTACAAATCACGGTGGAAGGCAGGCTGCAGGTGCCCAGTGGGCCACAGTCCGAGGTGGGAACGGTGAGGGCCAAGGTGTCCAGGGCAGCATCTGGACCCTGGGAGGACATGGGGCTCCCCGCCCGTGACACCCCCTTGGCTCTGGGCCTGTAGAGCCCTCCGTGAATGGCAGTGCCTCATCCTGGCTGTGGCCCCTGGATTTACTGGGCTCCTCCCACCCCACCCTCATAGACTGGCAGCTTCTCAGTCTATGAGAAGGGCCCAGCACCACTGACTTTGTGCCCGCAGGCATTTGGAGGGAGATTTATCGTGTGGTTCTGCGACACGGCACAGCCATCGCCCCAATACGTTATCGGGTTTGTTGAAATATCAATTTTGCACATGGCTTCACACGGCTGCCTGCGGCCCTGTGCAGGCCTATTACTTAATTCTTCTGTCATTAAGAAATCCAATCTCAGATTCCAGTGGCACGAGGTGGGAAGGCGCCGGCTAATAGACCCCGACCCATCTGCTAATTGTGGTTCCTCAAACCCTGGATGAGAAGGGAGGGAACGAGGGGGCAGCGGGAAGGCATCGTTAGGGGGTTCTTTGGTGTCCACCGGCCGCCTTCTGAGCCCTGACACCAAAGCGTGGCCTTGCATACATGGGCTGCTCCTGATTCTGCTCCCGATCAGGCTCTGAGCCCAGCTGGGGATCAGCAGCTGCTTTCCTAGGAAGGGATCAGAGGATCCTCACGCCCTTTTGCCTTGTTACCAGGGCCTCCTGCGTCCTGGGCAGCCTGAGCTCAGTGGGCAGTGGGAGACTCAAGCACCAACCCCCTCCAGCTTCCAGACTCCCCTGGTGGGAGGCCCTCAGGCAGCAAATGGCCTAGTGTTGTCCTAGCCCTGGCCCGCCTCCCTGTGGGGGGTCTCACAGGCCCCTTCGTGTATTTCTCCATCCCGATGGCTCCACACTGAGCAAGTCCCACCCCTCATCCTGAGCAGGTGCCAACCCCTCCTCATTCCCACGGCCCTGCCGAGCTCTTTCCAATGAGGAGTCTCATTTTGTGAACCTTGATGGAGACTGCACGCTCTCAGCAATGTCTATTCAAAGCCACACGAAACAGCAACAGGTTTTACAGAATGAATCCCACATCAGTGACTGCAAACAACTGATTTCCCTGTGACTCCCGCACAGAGCACTCTCCACGCCTTACAGGGGCTGCGACCGCAGCTCTGGAAACACAACTGCTCGGTCCTTACCTGCCCATAAGCTGTCTGGCCAGTGTCCAAGCCCGCGCACCTGCTCCAGCTCCAACTCAGTGTGCCCACGTGTGCCATTGGTGGTTTTCAAGTAGATGCACCCACAACAGTGAGCAGAGGCCGCCACCTGCTCTGAGGAGGCTGGTGGGAGGCAGGATGAGCACCGTAGGGAATCACTGTGTTCCTCCCCCGCCCCGCGGTGCCCTGTCCCCAGGGGTCCTCCGTGCTGCTTGTCCAGGAATATCTGCCTGTAGGTCCTCAGCCACCCAACACCACCAGCCCGGCAGCACTGACCCAGGCACACCGATCCAGGGGCTCTAGGACGCACACAGGGGGCCCGAGACAGGTGACTGGTTAGTCCAGGAAAAACTATGAAAGTGATTCTGCTTATTGAGAGATTTTATCAATTGCCGTATCATTTTCAAGATTAGAAAATTGTAGAGAATGTTCTGAAACACATTTAACTTTGGCCGTAGGAAAACACAGCAGATACGAAAGGTCTATATGGGAAAGGTGGGCCTGCCTCATTTCCTTTTATTAACTTTCACCAATTTCTCCTTACTAGGCCTTCAGCACCTTCCTCATCTGTGGATTTGCCCACCCATCTAGTCACCTGCTCACCAGCTGCCTTCCGAGGGCCAGGCTTCTGCGGGGCCTTGGTCTACACGTGAGTGAGTTCTGGTTCTCGGTTTGTCCTGGACCTCGGGATTCCAGCAGCAATCAGCTGAGGTCTGGGGACCTGAGAGGCCCTTCCTCAGGCTCCGCAGAGGTCTCTGTCTGTTCACCCACCTTGTGCTGGCTGAGGAGCTCTCCAGGGTTCTGGAGTCAGTGAGGCGCCCAGTGCAGATGTCCAGGGCAGAGGAGGCCGCAGCCTGGGCCAGGGTAGAGCCCTGGAGTGGGAGGAAGAATGAGCAGATGGAGGCAGGGTGGACAGATAAAGGGGAGCCGAGGTGACACTCAGCCTGGGGGTGGGAGAACAGTGAGTGTTGGCCCCTGCTGTTGGGTGGGACAGGGAGGGTGAGGGTGTCCAGTGGAAGGGGACTGTACAGTCCTGAGGTCAGCCACTGCGTCTGTCCTGTTTGCAGTGTTGTCCGATGCCAACATGAACGATGAGGATAGAATTCAAGGTAATGCACACTGTCGTGCGTGAGCTGAGAATCTCTGGACTGTGCGGCTCTGTGTGGCCGGGTCAGCCCCGCCTGCAGCTGTTCCTGGGAAGCTGGCAATGCCGGGCAGAAGCCGTCCGGCATCTCCAGGTGGGGCACAGCCCCTCCAGGCCAATCAGCTGCCAATCTCTGATTTGAGATGTGTTCAAGTTAGTAGAACCAGGTTCGAAATCTATCCTTTCCAACCCGCTACAAGCCCCGTGGACCTGATGGCACAGGTCACACAGATGGTGCCTGATGGCCAGTGGTTCTCCTGAGAATTCCTCAACTTTACTATGGTTCAGAGCAACACAGATTCAGTAGAAACTGTACTTTGAGCACAATTATTCTGTTTTTCATTTGTACCACGGTGCTCAATAAATGACATGAGATATTCAAAATTTTATTATAAAATAGATTTTGTGTTTGGGATATCCAACATTTTATTATAAAATAGATTTTGCCTGACTGAGGCTAATGTAAGTTTTCTGAGCACAGTAAGACGGACTATGCTGAGCAGGGATGGAGGTAGGTCAACTTCCGAAGGGTTTGTCAGGACCTGTCCTCTCCACATAAGTCAAGCAGCGTCTGTGCTCCCAGCCTGGAATCTCCCACCAATTGACACTGTGCGATGGGATAGCTTGCCAAGGTCCTTAGAGCCTCAGTTTCTGTCTCTGAAATTAGGAAATAATTGTAACTTCCTGGACAGGTTGTCAAGAGGACTACGGGGTCTGATACCAGGAACCTGCTAGCAACACAAGTGGTTGTTGAGCTTGGGGTCCTGGGGCTGCCATTGTTGTTGGGAGCCAGGTCTCAGTGGGACCGCCGTCCCCTGCCTGAGGCGATGGAGACCCCAGCCTGCCCTGCCCTGTCCCCTCTTTGTTCCCAGCCCAAGGCTGCAGCAGGCAGAGCCCAGAGAACAGACACTGCCTGGGATGGAAACCCCTGCCCTGCTGACCACTGCAGGTGCCCAGACAGGTAGGGGCCTCTTGTGGGGTGTCTGTTCATCTGCTTGGCACAGAGCTGACATGTGCGCAATGCTCTGTCCTGGGGCAGGGGGCTGTCCATCCACCAGGGAGGGCCTAGATTTGCTCTCCACATTGTCCCATTTGGTCACTGGGTAACCTGGCTACAGAGGATGCCCCCTCCTCGGACGAGGAGCTGAGGGCGGAGGCTGAAGCCCGGCTCATCTGGAAGGTGGATGACCCACTCTCTGCCAGGAGGTCTCAGCCCAGCAGTGTCCTGGGAAGGGGCCATCCCAGAGGGACAGGTAAGTGAGAGATGGTTCTGCCTGAACCCCTACTGCGCCCACCTGGGGCTCTGCCCTGGGCAGGTGCTCAAGTGTGACAGGCTTGCAGGCTCTATCTCTCAAATCAGAAACTGCCTCTCCTACCCTTCTGGATTCACCAACGAAGACACCTGTCCCTGGTTGGGGAGGAGCCCAGGGGGACAGGTGGACCTAAGGCTTGGCCGGAATTTCAAATAGGAGCTGAGCCATGGTGGGTTGGCCGTGTCAGGGCTCAGAGACACAAGGCTACATTTCAGCAGGAAACAAGGACTTCTGAATAATAGAACATGGCCTCATGTTCTGGCTTTGATCCATGGCCCATGTGGGGGAAGGGCTCCCATGGTGGTGCCTCCAGGTCCCGGAGACACGGTCAAACCCACCCTGGAAGTGAGGTCTCATCAGATATGTACATTGAAGAATTTCTCTACATTAGTACAGGCCGCAGCCTAATTTAATTAGCTTGTTCATCTATATTCTTTCACCTTCTTACTTATAAAAAATGAAAAGAAATATTGTTTCTTTCCCCACTGATTTTATCCTAACCAAGATATAACTTTATCATCACCTTCAGGCAGTGCAGTTGCTCTTGGGGCAGGGGACTTGGACTTGGGCAGCTGCCCTGCAGGCAGAGACTGTGCGGGTGCCAGTGGGCTCAGACTCACCTTCCTGTCTCCCTCCCAGGGGCCACAGCCCACACCCACTCCCACTGGGGTGGCCATGTGACTGGGCCCCACCCACCCACCCCCCAAGGTCTCAGGTGGAAGGTGCCCTGCCAGTCCAGCCCAGTGACCTGCACAGATGGGGGAGCCCTTGGACCATGTCCGTGGATGTGACCTTGTCACTCTCCAGCTGGCACGTGTGTCTGGGCTCCCTCTCTCTGAGAGCCGGCGCCTCCAGGAGGCTCAGAGAGGATCCTTTCACCTACCCTCAAGCCCCCAGAATACAGAAACGGAGCACAGGGCACCTGCTCTCCAGACTCCCCCATCCCACATCCAGTCACTGCCAGCCCAGGGGAGGCCCCGCTCACTACCCTTGGTGCCTGGTCCCGTCACGTCCAGCACCCACCTCCCCTCGGGTTCTCCTGCCCACCCAGCAGCACCACAGCACCTGCAGCCCGCTCCTGTGCCAGCCACCCACCTGTTCACCTTCCTCACTCTGGAGTCTTCCAAGGTGTGTCCCTCACACCTGTCAGGGCCCAGAGTGGCACTCTGCCCGAGTGCAGTGACCAGTAGCAGACACCAGCTGTGAAAGTCAACGGCTGGTCCTCAGAGCCCCCACCCTGAACACACCCCTTCCCTGGTCAAAGGGGTGTCCCAAGGGAGGGCGCGTCTGTGCACAACTCCAGGTCACCCACATCTACTCTCCACCCTCCAGAGCCCCTGCCCACCTTTTCAAAGGGGTCAGTATGGGGAGGGGCTGGAGCTCAGCGTGGGGACACCTGGCAGACACCCTGAGCCAAGTGAAAGGTCAGCACCCACAGTGACGGTCTCGGTGACAGCACAGATGCTCAGTTGGGTGTGGTGACAAGGGCACTGCGTGTCTGGGGTCTTCCTCGGGGAATTCACAGCCCCAGGTGCACTCACGAGAAAATCCTCACACACGGTTTACACAGGGGCACCTTGCAGACCCCGGCCAGCTCCGCAGGAGGGGCCACGGCATCCAAGACAAGGCAAATCCGATGACCTGTCACAGCCCAAGGAGACACACTGACAGAGTGTCGTGTGAGTCCCGGGGGTAGCAGATCCTGAGACAGAAGAGGGATGTGCAGGGAAAAAGTGGGAATGCCGACGGAGGTCTGCACTTCAGCTGACACCCTCAGTCCACCCCCAGTACTAAGGTCGTCCCTGGACTGTAGGAAACGTGCCACTAACACAGACTTTAGTGACAGGAGAAACTGGGGTGAGGGGCAGATAGAAAGTCCCTGTTCCTGTGACTCTGAAGCTGTCCTAAACAAAATGCCCTTGTAAAAAGACTGTCAGAGATAGGTTTACTGAAGTGTCACTTGTGACCAAGGGACAGCCTTGTAAAGTGGGGGTGCACTTGATGAGGCACTGCACTGCAGCAGAAGAGGGTTCCTGGGAGTTCAATGCCACCTGCAAACAAACCATTCCCAAGGTCAGCGTTCCACAGACAGACCCCCGTCTCCCCTGTACACATGTCTAGGAAAACAGAAGCACAGGCATATGAGGGAGGCGTGGGGCCCTGGTGAACCCTGCTGTCCTGATGCTGAGATGTGTGGCCAGGCAGGCAGCCTGGACAGGGACCCAAGCCCAGCTCTGCCTGGCTGTGGCAGGGGCACGAGGCCAGCGTGACATCCGCTGCTGAGCTACAGGAGAATTTCTATCTGCTTCCACTGCCTCCCGGCAGTAGATCCTCTGGCCTAATTTTGCTAAGCACACTGCCCTGCAGAATCCAAGCTTCCAAGCTGAATGTGGACATCCAGGCCCCAAGGATGAGGTTTGGATTTGACACCGTTCCAGGCACTGCTGTTTGTAGCTGGTGCCAGAAGAAAGCAGGGAACCCACGCCACAGCCACCGACAATAGGCTATCGCTGTGCCCATCCTATTAGGAGGCATCAGCCTTCTCTACTCGGAAGATTAAAAATTTCGGGAATAAATCCAGGTCTTGTCTGACATGACATTTTGGAAGCAAAAGCTCAGAAACTTTTGTACTCCGCGGTAATAGGATAACATGCTACAGTAGTTACAGTAATTGCCGGCTCTTCCCTCTCTCAGCTTGCTGGCTGCTCCCTCTCCCACTGGAGATGCCTGTTTCCAGAGCTGCCGCCAGTTCCAGCCATGAGCTCCAGCTCAGAGGGCTGCAGGTGGGGTGGGGGCTGCTGGCTGGGAGCTGCCACCATTCAGCGTCAGCCTCATTAGGGGTTGAGGCATGGCTCGTCTCGGCGGCCTCCACATTGCTCTCACCCCTAGCCTGGACCTGGGGCCTGGACACCTGTTGAGGAGGACAGTGGGCAGGGGAGCCGGGAAAGGCACCTGGGGGCCTCCCAGCCACGTGACTTGCACAAAGCCCTCCTTCCTGAGCATCAGGACTCTCGTCTGTGAAGACAAGTTCCTTCCCTGAGGTCCTGCCCCAGGAAGCCCTGGCTAGGTCCTAATAACACTCACCTCATTGTGATGCCACATGAGGGCACCTTAGGAAGTCACACGTGTAACAGTGGCCTCAGTGTGGCCGTGTGGATTCTAGTGCAGATGTGAGGTGTGCCAGGGCAGAGGCTCAGCTCCGTCTTCCATGTGGGACATGGACGGGCAGGTGCGGGTCCTGGGCCACGTGTGAGCACCGGGTCCATACTCCCCTCACTTATTGGGCACAGTGACCTCCTGTGACCAGCTTTGTCATGACAGGCTGAGTTTGGCACTGGGGGTACCCGGCCTGTGCCACGTGCTACCCTGCAATCAGCAGCTTCCAGGAGGAGGGCTCACCAAAGGGCGACACGGAATGTGGAGGGAGAGGATGGAGTTCAGGGCAGGGATGGAGCCCATGTGGCTCTCAGACTGCTGGTACCCCAGGGAGGGGAGGGCCTTGCAGCTTGAAGAACCAGCTCTGCCCAGTTCCCATATAGCCCGCTGGATGCCCACTGGCCAAGTAGGGGTGGCCTGGCAGCCAACGGGTGGTAAGGAGAGGGTCAGAGTGCGCTCAGACTGCTGTGTCTCCAGGCCAGTGGCTCAGCCATGTGCCCACATGCTCATGCTCAGGCACTCACCCCAAGTCCTAAACCTCACACATTCTCATCTCAGTGACCCCAAGTCCTCCTCCTCTCTCCACAATGCAGGCCCCACCTAAGTTCGAGCCACCCCCTGCCTCACATTCTCACAGCCAGCCCAGACTCTGACCCCACCTGAAACTTTCACCCCTATGTATGGGTACCCTGCAGGGCTCTGCAAATTCAGTTTCTCTTTTTCTGAACCCCACCCACCCCCGCCATCTCCCTGTCTACTACCCTCTGTCTGGCTGGCTCCAGCATGGTCTCTGGCCTCTGCCCTCATGGGCCGAGCTCCAGAGCCCTCCTAGGACCAGCACAGGCCTGACATTCACTTCATCAGAGCCATCTGCACTTGGGGTGCCAGTCCAGGTGCCATCCAGGACAGAGACGAGCCTGTCCCCACCCCAGCCACAGCCAGGGTGGGAGCTGGTGCCTGAGTGATGTGTAAACCCTGATCCCAGCCCTTCCTCGCTGTTCCAGACAGAGAGAGGAGCCAACCATCCACAGATCTGTTAGTCAACTCAGGAAAAGACCCTGAGAGGGACACCAGTGAGTCGTGGACAAGCACAGCTCTGTGCCTAAGGCAGCACCCAGGGCGACCACCAGGCTGCAGGTGGGAGCAGTGCCCTGGTCCAGGCCATGCTGGCTTCCTGCTGCCTGCTTCTTAAAACCTTGCTCTGACCAGAAAACTTCCTAGTGGCTCCCAGTACTCAGGGATAAAGTCCAAGCTTCTTGACGGGTTCTCCATATCTCACTTCCAGTCCCAACAGCCCAACTCCAATCCCAGATGCCTGGACCCCACCTCCTGCAGGAAAGAACTGGGCCAGGATGTCCTTATCTTCCCACAGGCCACAGCACAGGGCCTGTGCCAGCACTTAGATGGCTGTATGGATTGCTGACGGACAGATGAGAGTTAGATAGGTGACGATAGATAGTCATGGTAGATGACAGATAACAGATCATAATTGATGACTGATATAGATTGATGACAATAGATTATAGATGGAGGGTGGATAGGTGATGATGCATAGAGAGATGACAGATGATAGTTCATGATAGATTGATGAAAGATGGTTGACGATGGGTAGGTTGACTGATGATGGACAGATAGATGATCAATAGGTAAGTGGTGATAGATAGGTGATTGGTAGATTGATAGCAGATGATAAGTAATAGATAACACACAAATGTTAGCTGCATCTCTCTTTATATGTCAATATATGTAAATGTATATATGGTGTGTTAACAAATATGCAAGGACCATGCATAAATATTTGTATTTCCCATTGATAAGTTTTTCAAAATATGCTTTAGATTGAAAGAACAAAAGACTTGCAAAAACAAATGTCCTGCATTTCCCCAGCCCAGCCTGCCACGCGGCCATCCTTCCTACATCCATGGCGCAAGGCGTGGGGCACTCCAGATTAGCTAAGCCCACGTCACAGATCTAAACCTCCAAGAAGACACCATTGTGCCCTTTCAGGGCAAAAACTCCCTCCAGTATTAGCTCTGATAATCAGTGCCTCGCACAAACTGTCCTGAGTACAAGGCACATGGACTCTGCTGGCTGTAGGCATAGACGATGAAATTTCTTTCCCAAGTTGTTGTTCATCACTCAGCCAGCAGCTCTCAGGAGCACTCGGGTAACTATCAGGGAAATCTCATCTGCACGCCTGGCAGCTCTCCCCACATCTGCCAGCCCAGCACAGCCCATCATGTCATTGATAGTGTACACAATTCAAGATCATTTGAATTTCATCTTCTTGGAACATTTTAGGAATCTGAAAGATTAGATGGTGTGGAGGCAGGGCTTCCAGCTCTGCTGTGCTGCCCAGATCCCAGGAAAACTCAAGGGTCATTTCCGACTGCTACAGGGCCTGGTGGGGCTTACTGAAGCTGTGCCACCTCTCACCCACCAGAACATGTTGGGAAAACAAGACACTTAAAATCTAAGCTGCTTGGACTTTGAAAAACTCTGAGTCTTCGGGGAATATGGTTATGAGACCTGAGTCCCATGAATAGGAGGTAGCGTACCTGTATCTCTCTGCTGCAGACTGAGTGGCCTTCTCGCCCTGTTCTGTAAAGTGTTGTGGGGACTGAGGGTCCGGGAAAGATACCGTCTCTGTTCACTGTCCACGTCCACGTGGGTTCACCCCCTTTCTCACACCAGGACACCATGAGTAATGGCCTGAAGATTAGAATGTTGAAGACACTCTTTTAAGTTGGAAAGGAAATGAAAACAAGCCCTGTGGAAAATGAAAAAAGAAAACAAACTATAGCTAATTAAATTATTGTAACTCATAAACCAGCCTTGTATAGAAAACATTATCATCCTGCTAAACGAGTTTTCTTCCCTGCTATGCAAGCAAGACCTTATGCTCCAACTTGGGAGCACTGACCCATTTCTCTGGAGTCTGTTTCCCGGGTGGCTATGCCCAGCTTTTGCCTGAGTACACTCTTTAAACCTGTATTCTGATCCTACTCATCATTTCAAGCAGACGTCACATTCCCAACCAAACCCCCTGTGCAGGGACCCTCCTCCTTCACCCTCTCCCTCTCCCTCTCGGTGTGGGGCCCAGGACACGGGGCTGACCTCAGGCCACGTGGCCCTCACGTGGGAGGGGAGCTCATGTGTGAGGGGCCCTTGAAGCCCCCTTCCTCCCTCCCTCCCTCTTTCTCACTTTCTTTCTCCCTCTTTCTTCCTTCCTCCCTCTTCCTTCCTTCCCTTTCTTCCTTCCCTCCCTTCCTTCCTTCCACCCTCTTCTTTTCCTCCTTCCTTCCTTTCTCCTTCTCTCTTTCTTCCTTCCTTCCTTTCCCCCTCATTCTTCCTTCCTCCCTCTTCCTTCTTTCCCTTCCTTCCTTCCCTCCCTTTCTTCCTTCTTTCCTTCCACCCTCTTCTTTTCTCCCCTCCTTTCTTCCTTCCTCCCTCTTCCTTCCTTCCCTTTCTTCATTCCCTCCCTTCCTTCCTTCTTTCCTTCCTTTCTCCTTCCCTCTTCCTTCCTTCCTTCCTTCCTTTCTCCATCCTTCCTTCCTCCCTCTTTCTTCCCTCCCTTTCTTCCTTCCTTCTTTCTGTCCACCCTCTTCTTTTCTCCCTTCCTTTCTTCCTTTCCCCCCATTCTTCCTTCCTCTTCCTTCCTTCCCTTTCTTCCTTTCCTCCCTTCCTTCCTTCCTTCTTTCCGTCCACCCTCTTCTTTTCTCCCTTCCTTTCTTCCTTTCCCCCTCTTCCTTCCCTCCCTCCTCTTTCCTTCCTTCCTCTAACAGAGCTCTCTTCAGAAAACGCAGAATAAAGCTGTGAAAGGACTTTGCTGAAAGAGAGGGATTCTGACCGTCTCCACACCCCTGACCCCCCTGGAGCTGCACAGACCTGGGTGGCCTTCACCACGGGGCTTAGCCCAGAATGGCAGGTCATGAATTCCACCTGCACCTTGTGTGAAGGGACGTGTGTGTGACCAGTCGGCGCTGCAGACTGGCTGGCTGCTCCTGCCCTCCGGTGCTGTGACGAGTTCATTTCCAACACTGCACATCTCTAACCAGGTTCAGGGAACCAGAAAGACAGACCTTAGTTTTCCTCAGACCTTAATGAAGGATTCTCTGTGTGGGCGCCCTGCACTTACAAATTGGGGAGAGAATCAGCTGTGACCAATTACAGTGACATCCCATTTATCTGTCATCCACAGAGACAAGCTATTCAGCCTCAATGAATTTCCCAGATTACTGAATTTTACCCCTTTCAGCCCCAAACACCCCTCTCCCCAATCCCTTTCCACCTTCTTTCCCCCCTACCTGGGATCATTGTGCAAGGGGTCTGAGCATCCCTGACGTTAGACTGATCCTGGAGGCCTTGGCCTCTTGAGCCACTGCCAGACCCCTGCACTGCCAGATGTGACCCGCTGTGGGGGGCTGACTCTGCAGGATTGTGGCTCCACAGGGTCCCAGCGTGCGTGTCAGGCTCGGGGAGGGTGGAGGTCAACTGGCGCACCTGCCTTTCTGAGGGTTCATCTGCGGGACCCTGCCCCCCTGCAGTGGTGGGCAGGCTGCGGGCGATGGACTCCCCACCCTGCTGCCTGCCATGCTCCCACCTCCGCGTGAACAAGGGGACGTTTCCTCTTTCCCTGCAGCCTCCTCTGCTTTCCTTTCCTCTTTTCACCTCAGGAATCTCTGGTGTTGCCTTGAGGCCAATTCGCTTCTTCCTTCCTCCCCAAATCCTTCTCTGATCCCTGTACAACTCACCCCATCTCCTGCCTCCCTGCAAGGCTCGATGGTCTGGCACTTGGGTGGCAGGTGCCCCTGAGCCCACCCGGCCGCGTGCTGACAGAGCCTCAGGTGGCCAGGGGCACTGCTGGGCACCACTGGGCAGCTCTGGGCCTCCCTCCTCAGTGCCCTTGGCCAGTCGGTTCACCATCACTGCTCTTATGCCCACAGGTTTGCAGGGCGAGGTCCTGATGTCTGCAGGACACATCCTCAGCTTCTTCAAGACCGTGTGATCTTCTTGTCTCTTCCAGTTATCACAGGGAATTTAGAACAAGCTTGTGGATCTCTGGGGGGAAGACTGCCGAGATTTTAATGGCTATTACATTTGAGTGTTAGGTTAATTGGGGGGAGAATTAGCATCTCTATGACATGTGCTGTTTCCATACATTGGAGGCCTCGAATTTCCCTGGACAGTGTTTTGCAGTCTTACAATCCTGACTTACACATCTTTAGTTTTCATTCTTAAATATGCGATGTTATATTGCCATTGTCAGTGGCATTTCAAAATTTTGTTCCTGTGCGTTGCTGTTCTAAAGAGATGTGATTGATTTTTATACATTGGCCTTGAATCTCGTAACCTTGGTAAAATCACTTGTAAAATCTAATAGTTTGTGGCAGATTTTTTCTGGATTTTCCATATCCACATCTGCATCATCTGTGAGTGATGATGGCTCCATCTCTTCCTCCCCCATCCACGTCCCTCTTTGCTGTGGGCGGCACCAGCAGGATCTCAGGACAACGCTCACCAGGGTGGGCAGGGACCACGGCCATCCTTATTTTATTCAGCCCAGATTCTGGGGAATTTTTGCAATATTTCCCCACTTGTGTTTGTTACAGAATCTTTATGGCTATGTATCATCAGATGAAAGAATTTCCCTTTTGTTGCAAGTTTATGTTTTAGTCATAAACAAGTGTTGAATCTGAGATGATCATATGATTTTTCTTTACTCTTTCTGTAATCATGTGGTATTGCTTTCATTTTTTACAGTTAAATCATACTTATTTGCCTAGAATAAACTCCAGTGGGTCACATGTAATGCACAGTAGAGATAATTAAGTCAAATTTATCAAGGTATAAATTACATGGAATAAAACGCAACAATTTTCAATGTACAGTTCAGTGAATCTGTCTAATGTATGTTCCCAGATAATGTCCACACGATTAAAATATGGAACATTCCATCTCCCGAAGGCTCCCAAAGGCTAGTTCTGTGACAGCCCTTGTCCGCACCCCCAACACACGATGAGGTTTCTGTCCTCTGAGTAGCTAATGTATTTAGAAGGTTATTTAATTAAGAGCACAGGGTGTACCTTTTACACATCTGATTCCCTTTGCTCAGCATAAAGTTTATGAGATGCATCTTATTTTCTCGTGTATCCGTAATTCCTTTTTTAAAACAAAATTCATTTCAGAATAATTTTGGATTCATAGAAATATAGCAAAGACAGTACAAAGAATGTGCTAACTACCCTTTCCCAGTTCCCCCCTTGCTAACATCTTACACGATGAGGTTACGTGGTCATAACCGAGACGCTAACTTAGAAACCCACTAAGGAAGCTCCACACCCCTGGGACTCCAAGCTTCGTCACGGCCGCACCTCCTCTGGTCAAGTTCCCACGCAGGGCGCTGTGCTGCATTCGTTTACCCCCTCTCCTTAGCTTCTCTGGTCTCTGCTTCTTTTTTGGGCACAGAATGTCCTTGATTTGGTGTCTCTGTTTTTCTCATGTGATAGGTGTGGACGAGAAAGGCTGCGGGACTGGTGTCCGTCTCATCACTCTGCGTCATGGGCTCGGCAGAGGCGAGGCTGACGTCTGTCACCTGGGTAAGGCGCCTCTGTCCACGTCCACAGTGCGCTGTCTGTAGGGTCAGCCAGGAAGCTCACCACACCGAGGAGGGGGGAATTCGGTTCCGTGTCCTTGCTGAGGCATCCTCAGGTGTTGTTCACAATTTTCTCCTGACTGAATGTTTGTGTCCCCCCAAAACCCATGTATTGGAACTCCCAAGTTCCAGCATAAGCAGGTACGGTCCTTGGGAGATGATGGCTCGGGAGAGTGAGCCTCCTGGATGGATGGGTGTCCTCCTGAAGGGCCCCAGAGTGCTGCCTTGACCCCCCACGTGAGGTTACAGCGAGAAGGTGACGTCCAGCAGCCAGAAAGCTGTTCTGATGACCACAAGCTCCGTGGGCACTACGCCTGGGTCAGGGAGGTCACACTGGGTGACGCTGACGCTGACCACTGGCTTCACAATTCAACGTCACCAGGGTTAGATGCATAGAATTTCCAAAGAGCGGCAGGGCATAGCAGCTCCCGCGTGTAATCCCAACACTCTGGGAGGTCGAGGCAGGTGGGTTACCCAAGCTCAGGAGTTCTGGACCAGCCTGAGCAAGAATAAGACCCTGTCTCTAAAAATATAAGTGCCTATAGTCCCGACTCCTCAGGAGCCTGAGTGAGAGGATTGCTTGAAGCATTTAAGGTTGCTGTGAACTGTGATACCACAACTCTACCAGGGTGACACAGTAAGACTCTGTCTTTAAAAAAAAAATTCCACAGAGCGGTCACAGACAGTGTGAGTTAAGAGAAAATGGAATGAGCGGAAAATGGACAACGGACCATTTTTAGGCATTTTGAGATGGAAGGGGAACAGAAGTGGGGGGGCAGGTTGAGGCCCATGTCGGACCCAGAGGGATGAGGATCATGGGGCAGTCCGAAGGCTCCTGGGGCTCCGGCAGTGACTCAGAGACTTGCCCTTGTGGACACACAGCTGGCAGAGCTCCTCAGGGGACTGGGGGACCTAGAGGGCTGAGGGGCTTCCCTCCTGTGCACAGGCCCATCCCCGGGAGACCCCAGGCAGCACCACGCATGCAGAGGGCTCTGGGGGTTCACATCGGACCCAGCTACCTCTGTGGGTCTCATGTGGGTCTCAGGGTCCCACACTGAGCAGGAGGGACCCTGTGCCCTGTGGATGAGCCCGCTGCCTGGCAGGTTGCTGAGCATGAGGGCCAGGGCCGGGCTCTGGTCCATGACTCCTGTCACCAGCTCTACTGCAGGCCGCCTGGCACCGTCCTGGCCTCCACCCCACCTTCTGGTCTAACGCAGCTCTGCTTTCCCCAGGGCCATTGGTAGGAAAAAGTGTAAAAGCATAATGTGACTCCCTCACACGCAGCACAGGGTGGTACTGGAGGTTGGCGGCCTCTGCTCGGGGCGCAGGGCTGGGTTGTGTCCCGGGCTTTGCAGGCCCGGGATGCCGTGCGCTCAGGCAGAGCGACCCAGCAACAGCACTCGGAGGAAATCCCTCAGGGAGCACTTGAGTTCCAGCTCCACACCCTGGCAGGGCTGGGATCGGAGTCACCACTCAGTAACCTGCCTGCCAACCTCTCAGGGTCGGGGTGGACGTGCTCCACGCATGCCCGGCAGGTGCCTGGGGCAGGGATGGCTGGGAGGCTTCTTGCCAGCACACCCTGCCCTGTTCCAGAGCCCTGAGGGGGGGATGTGGCCAGACACAAAATTGGCGAGTGCCGGGCTCGGGGCTTCATCCTGCAGCAGAGGCAGCAAAGAGACCGGCAGGAGACACCGTCACTGACGACCAGGCCAGGAGATGCCGCTGTGCTGACAGAGACCTGACCTCAGGGGCAGAAGCGGCGGAGTAAGGGGACGCAGGGTCATGGGGCGGACGCCTCTGTAAACCCTGATGTCTGGGGTGGAGAGCGGGACGGGCAGAGCCAGCAGTGACCGCGGGGCAGCGAGCACCTAGAGAGAGGCCCGCGTGGCCTGCACTCGGCCGCGCTAATGGACTGCAACACTCAGGCCGTGAGCATTAAACAAAGCTGTAAAGTCCCCACAACAAAGGCCACGCTGAGCCTCCAAAGTGATTCAAACAAATAGCAAATACAAGTCTAAAAATATTGAAACTCTCTTAAGGAGATTACTCTGGAGGCCTGGCCAGACCTCATCAGCTCTGCTTGAAGATACCACAGCTTTGCTTTCTTTCTTGATTTTTTTTTTAACATCATAGTTTTATAAGGATGCATTTGGGAATATTGTTTCCCCATTGTTCCCCCAATGAGTCTATCATTTTAGGTCTCTTTTGGAACAGAAGGTTGATGCTTAAATAATTTACTAAGCAGCAGAAGAGTGAGACACGTCCTTTTCATAATGTGGCCACATCTCGCTCCTGCAGGGCCACCCCATGGCCAGCTGGCCCTTGGGGCCCATCCCCTGGTTAGTCCTCAGCTGGCCGCCCCCCCCCAACCTCTATGTTACAGGAAATAAGAAGCCTCTCCTCAGACTCTGCCACTCCCAGCATGACCGCCCTGCGAGGGGTCAGGGTCAGTCTGCCTCCTTGGGAGCAAAGGCTGGGCAGATGCTGGGCAGCATGGCAGGACCTACGGAGTGGACCATGGCATGGGAATCTCAAGTCCTTGAACTTCTTGTGTGACCAACAGAGCTTCCTGGGAAGTGCTGGGACTGAATGAATGGAGGAAGGAGCAGCCACACCCAGGATGTGGGACGGAGACCCCAGAACCCACCTGCACCCAGCAGGCTGCAGACGGATTTGACAATAAAGAAAGTGAACTCAAGGTCCTTCCTAGTAGAGGCCACATGAGCCCCATAGACATCTCACATCCCACCACATCTGCTGGGACTGCCCAACCCCACCCCCCAGGCACCACCACCCTGGCCACTGTCCCGCCCTCCCACACCTTAGCCACCCTGGAGCTCCCCCTGGCCTTTCCCAGACCTGCCTGGTGGGGGTCCATCCCAAGGGCAGCCTCCCACTAGGTCAAGAGCATGCTGGAACCCTCTGCATGCCTTCTGTGTTTATTTTCTGGATGTTGTGAAGTTGTATTTTTTTTCCCTTCTTCTTAAAAAGCCTTTCTGTCTGGGAGAGACCGCCCTCCTCGGGGGTAGCCAATTCTGAGGGGCAGGCAAGGGCCCAGGCTGGTGCAGGCCTCAGGCAAACTCACCCACACAGGGGCTGCCCTCCTGCCTCTGGCCAGCCTCCTGTGGCGTAGAGAGAGCCAGCTGGGATTGTTTAAGCTGGCCAGGTGTGCTTCCCTCCTGCCATGCCTTCCTGGAAACTCCGATGGAGGCCTCAGTTCTCCCCAGCCCTGCACCTCCTGACCGTCCTATAAGAGGAGTGTGGACCTCGAGTGCCGTAAACCATGTTCCTGGGCCCCTGCTCGTGGCCACCTGACTGACCACCTCCTAACACTGCACGGGGCTCCCCCCATGCCTCTCCCTCCAGGGCAGACCACATGCTACCTCATGGAAAATCTGGAGCCAGGTCCAGCGTGCGCATCTCCAAAGCTCCCACCTTTCTGGAACTGTGTCCAAGCCCCAGGCACCAGGAGCCCAGAAGGCCTCAGGGCGTCTGCAGCTTTGCTCCCGCAAAACTGAGACCAGCAGCAAGCGGGTCATACGGGTGGGGGCCCTTGAGGCCTGAGCTTGGTGAGTCCTGCGTCTGCACCTGCAAACTGGGTCCGCCCTGCCCAGGGCGCTCATCAGAGCAGTTCAGGGCCGTGTCCCTGCTGCGCTGTCACCTCCGTGAAGGAGCAGACCAAGGAGGCAGTGCCACAGGGCAGAGCGGAGCTTCACGGAGCTGGCCCCGGAGGACCCATTGGAAACCAAACCGCTCAGGCCAGCACTGGCTCCTGGCATCAGGCTGCAAACTCGGCGATGCTAATCGCTCTCAGACTGGCTCTGAGTGAGGAGCCAACCTGATGACAGACCCCAAGGGAGCCACAGAGCAGAGCCCAGTTGGGTACAGGAGGAGGACGCCCCCAGAAGCGTGAACTTCTCATCCTGGGGACAAGTGCAGGCGTCCCCGAGGGAGGCGAGAGGTACACGTCCACACTGCAAGTGTTTGCACTTTATGTGTCAGCTCACAGAGGGTTCTGCTGAGAGGACTCTCAGGGGACACCCAGCTTCCGGGAGGATGTGAACAGCTCAGAACAAGCATAGCACAGAGGCTCAGCAGGTCGGCCGAACTGACGTGGGCTCCTGGCCTCTCCTGTGCCCCGCCACCTGCACCCCTCCCCTGGTCCTGACCTAGGCTCCTGGCCTCTCCTGTGCCCCGCCACCTGCACCCTCCCTGCTCCTGGCCCGACCCAGCCCATCAGATTCCACACCGGTCTCACTCTCTCTGTCTCTCCCTCCCTCTCATGTCCCCTTTCCTTCCATCACTCTCTCCCTCCCTCTTTTTTCTGGTTCTGTGTCCCCACAACCCTGCCTTCCATCTCTGAGTGAGTTACTTCATGGTCTCCTAAGTGACGACAGTTCTCTCCCTAAAAGAAACCTTGGTGCCAATAGATAAAATCACAACTTTTCCTAAAATGTTCCTGTACAGTATTGCTTGAGCCCTCGGGGCCCAACCTTGGTGGAGCCAGCTGGTTCAGCCCTGCTGACCAATGTGTCACCTCGTTGGTTTATTTGGTGGGTCACATTTGGGAACCTGGGTCATGTGATCACACAGGCAGGTGAGCCCAGGCCGGAGACCTCTCCTGGACAGATAGCAGCTGGGCCCACAGGGCTTCTGTCGCTAAGGTTGAGGCCTATAATTATTTTCCTTTGTTCTCGGAAGTTCCAGAATCCACCCACCCACATACCTGCCCATCCACACTTCTACCCCCCTATACTTCAAGGAGTCCCACTGCCTACAACCAGGGCAAGCTGATGAGCTGGCCACACAATGGGACTGACGTTTCTCCAAAGCACAACCCAAGCTGACACTCAGACCCCACACAAGTAAGAGAAACACATCAAGCTGTGTGGAAGGGGGACCGGGGGAGACCCCTCGCTTGTCAACTGACCCTCTTAGTGAGACTAGGGCAGGCATCCCCCACACGCTGGGCATGTGGACAGTGTAGACCCATGGGAGGGGCAGCGCTACACACCCATCTGCTCCCTTTACCCCCAACCCTGACACCCCATTCACAACAGAAGCAAGGGTGTTCATTGCGTTATTATTTGTGCTAATAAACACAAGGCCTTGTGGAGTATGATTCAAACAGGTGACTGTGTAACACACTCATGCACACACACACAACACATGCACACACAGACCCCACACCGCGCACTCACACACGTCCTCGGGACAGAACAGAACTGGTGGCTCCCCAGAGACGTGCCGGGAAGGGCAGGGAAGCAGACTGGGGACGGGTGCAGAGCTGCATAAATGTCCAGAGAGCGTGATGACAGCAGAGCAATGGGGCAAACCCCAAACTGAATACAGACATGGTCACATGAAAGGGACACATGTGCTTCTGTGACGGGCAGTGCGTCAACCCCAGGAGTGACGCGAACAGTTGCCTAATTACATAAACTAGAAGGATAGATTCCAAGCTTAACTTTAAAAGCTGACAATAAATGTTAAGTTTTAGATTTTTACCTGGAGCATTTGAGTTCATCATGGTATTTGATTGTAAATCTGAAACAATCTTGTGTGATTGAAAAATAGAGCAAATAAATAGACGCACTTGGGACTCAATATAGTCGGGAATTGACATTTTCAGTCCTAAACGGAAGAATTTAAGGAAGAACACTGTGGTGTTGGATTCAAGCTGGTATTCATCTATGGAATCGAGCTTTATAAAGAACACACCACTCTCGTCTGCTTGCTAGGAAGGTCCCTGGGAAGAAGCCGCACCAGGACCACAGTTACGCACCCAGCTCCTGCTTAGAGCAGAGGCTGTGGGCCTTGACAGGTTCCGGGGCTGGGGAGCCTGAGTGGCAGGACAGGCCGGAGGTCGGTGGGTCATGTCTAAGGGCACAGGGAGAAGGGAGGGAAGGACCACTTGGGACAGACCCGGGGAGCCCAGGGCACCTCCTATGGCCATGGCGTCACCCTGAGCTCCGGCTTCCTCCCGCTGTCCTATCCGTGTGAAGATGTCAGCCTGGTGTGGCCGAGGTCACCCTGGGAGCCCATTCCCACCAAAGCAGCATGTGGGGCCTCCCCTCACTCCTCTCCCAGCTGAGCCGCTGCGACGTGGTCAGCAAGACACTGCATGACACTGGGACACAGAACACTCAGTGACAGCCTGTCGGCAAACAGGTTCTGCCAAGTCATGGAAGCTCATCAGCCACTTCCAAGAGTGTCCTGAGACTCAGCAGGAAATGCTGCTCAGGCCCCCCCATTGTTCACAAGCCCCTCTCCCTCCCTGTGGCCCCAGCATTAATCACGGGCTCCCAGCCCGTCTGCAGGAGGAGACTTGGCAGAACAGGTACAGTCCCAGCTCACTCCACTGTCGCCTTTCCGTCCTGCATCACAGCAGTTTCCTTTACCATTAAATAAAAACACAAAACAAAGACAAATGAGGGAAGGTGTCCTCCCATTTATCACCGGGACTCAGCCTCCCTATGCTCAGCCTCGCCGGCAGAGATGGTGAGGGGCTGCCATGAGGTGACAGATTGCACAGGGAGACACCAAGAAGACGGGGTCCCCAGCAAGCAGCACCGGGGCCTGGGAGGCGTCACCTGACCGGGAGCATGTGGCCACATTCCTGGTCCTTGGGAAGTGGTGGCCACAGCGTGCCACCCAGACTCAGGCTGACTCGCCCCGCACGAGCCGTGGGATTCACAGGGCCCCCAATCTCGGCCGGGGGAGTTTCAGGTCGGCCTTCTCAGGAGATGGGTGGGAGACAGGGGAAGGGCAGGTGCACCTGGGAGCATCCTGACACTTCCACGAACACAGGGCGGAGGCTGGGTGAATTGGAAGTGCCCTCCCGGAACGGGGACACACTGGCGGCCACCCGGGTGTGTCCCACACGTGATGAACTGTCAGGCCGGGTTCCAGTTTCTCTGTGAAGTACACACATGACGGTGGTTTGCTCAGCTCGGGGCTCCTCCCCAGACACAGCCAGAACCTTCTGCAGCCCAGACCAAGAGTCATCAGTCATCAGGTCCGGAAGTTTCCAAACTCCTCTCAAGGGAGTGAAGACCACAGACCCTGCCTTGGGCTGAGGTTCAGAGAGCCCGGGGCAGAGGCCGATGCAGGCATCCTTTCATTCATTCATTCATTCACTCACTGAGCAACACAGGAACACCCAGATCAGGGGGGCTGCCCTGTCTACGTGGAGCCCACAATTTCATTTTGGGTGGAAGTATTAATTAACTAGCAATTACAAAAACACAATGGGTGTCCAGATGCAAATGCAGCTTTGAGAATGATGCACCTTTAGACAGCACTCCCCTGACAGAGGGGACCTGAGAACAGGTGGGGACCCTGGAAATGGCCCACTCTGCAGCTGGGGAGTAGGGGGGGTCCCTGAAGACTGAGAAGTGGCACGGAGCAGAGTGCTAAAGGCAGGTCCCGGGCAGTGTGGAGGGGTCCTGCCTCTCTCCTTGTCAGCCTCTCCCACCATCCCCAGAACCCCTCCTCATGGCCACAGTCAGTCCCTGGACTCCGTGGACACCTTTTGGTGTTAGGTAAATGTCTCAGCCTCCACTATAAAGGTCCAACCTCTCTCCTCTGCACAATTCCAGCTGCTTCCCAGAAAGGACAGTCGGGCCAGGCAGGGCAACGTGTGAGCTGCTCCAGAAGGCAGGAAGGATGAGCTGACCTGTGACTCACAGACACCCACAAATCTAGCCACGACCAAGACATTTCCAAACATCTGCCTCCTGTGCAACCATGGTCCTATCACCCACTTATCACTCATTCAGACAGACCTACCAGACCATGACCCACTCAGGCACTGGGTTACCCAAGACATGGCCAGCCCTCCCGTGTACAGGAGGCTCTGAACTCCACACTCTTCCCATGTGTCTAAGAGCTGGAAGCCAGGGAGCCCTGGGGGAATCCATCCCTTGGAAATTATTTGATAATTTGTTTTCTGAAATAGCATCCATGTATCACATATTTGATTCTGCATGCATTAGAGTGTATTTATAATTGTGTACAGTTTAAGTGTCCATATTGGACCCTTGTCTCTATTAGTTATCCCATTCAATTTCATTTTCTGGCTAGAGTTCCAAGGAGTTTTAAAATTTTGATTTTTGAATCACACAGCACAATGGAAATTCTGTTGTTCTCTAATTCATCAATTTCTTCTTCTATTTTTATTTTTCTCTTCCTCCTCATTTACTTAAGATTCTCCATTATTTGCCCAGTTTCTCAGTTAAAAGAATATTAGTATTGTTTTTCTTTCATTTTAAGGCTGTGAATGTACCTCAAAGTATGCCTTTGGCTGACGGTCACACTCCCTGTGCTGTTGGGGTAAGTGCTCAGAAGGGCTTCGCTTCTCTGTCCAGGGACAACAGCAGTGGCAAAACTTCCTTGACCAGTTATCTGAAACTAACACTATCAAAGATTGTGCTACTAAATTCCTTCTTTGTTTTATTGTTATCAGATACAAAGATTGATTTGTGGTTTGGTAATTTCTTGATATTTTCTTTGTGGTCTGGTATAAATTTTGTGAGCTTCCCGTCAGCATCAATAGGACATTCTTTGATTATACAACATATAACCATATTTGGTCACCTGTATTATAAAATTGTCCTAATACATTATAATTACTTCTGTAGTGGAGCCATCTCTGCATGCCAAAGGACTTTTATTACATACCATTTACATTTGCTTTTCAAATGGTTTTTATAGCTCTTCTGCCTGTTTTGATATTTTATGATATGCTGTGTACATTTTTGCTTTTCAAAAATATAGATTCTGTCTTCCATCAGTGCAAAATAAACATTATTTTCCTTTTTGTAGCTTTTGCTTTTCATCTATTTCATCCAGTATCAATATTGCTACACCGTATGTCCCAATCTAACCTCAGAATAGCAGCAGCAAAGCGCTGCAGGCACTTGTGGCATAGGCACCTTCCTGAGGCCTCTGCCAGCTCAGCTGCCACCAGATGCACCTTGAGGTCAAGACAGGTGCAGAGTATCCTGGGGCTAGGAGGGGTCACACACTTCCCAGAAGTTCAGGTCACAGCACCTGCTCCTGCCACCTCGCCCTGGGGCTCTGTCCTTCTGTGTGTGCCCCGTCCCTGGGTGGGGACACATCCCTGTGTGTCCAGAGCTGGGAAGTACCTCTGGTCCCCATTTCCTGGGTCTCTGGATAAGTTTATCTCACACAGAATTCAGTGCAAGGACAGGAGGACCCACCATGGAGCCAGCCCTGTGTAAGCAGCTCAGTATGAAAGCACAGCAGGCACCTGTGTCTGCTCAGTTCTGGGCCAGGGAGACCTTGGCCATGAGTAGCTGGGAGATGCCCAGTCCAGTGGACAGTGGCCTCTCACCTGCTGCCTCTTGGTTTGCTTCTCGGGCTCACTCTTCTGGTCTGGCCCTCTGTCCCTCTTTGGGGTGGATGAAGGACACCAGGTTCTGGGTCTCTGTTCACCCCCATATTTGTCACTGAAGTACGGAATCCTCCCTGCATAGCCACACAGAGACTCCACAGCCCCTCCCACATCGGTGGTGGCCATGGCTTAAAGACACAACTGGCCTCAGCCTTAGGCAGAGAAAGATTCAGGTGTGAGGCAGCCTCAGCTGTCTGCTGTGGGAGGCCCTCTGGCCCAGACGCCCTCTGCATCACCCACCCACTGCCTGATGACGACAGCACACAGAGGGCCAAGCCGTCCCTGCCACCTTGCGGGGTGTGTTTAGTGTCCTGTGAGTCTATCTTGTGCTCCTCACTTGACTGCATGATTTTCATATCAATCCTGAGGGACCTAAGGAGAAAAACACGCTCACAGCAGCCCCATTCCAAAAGGTCCTGTGCAACTGCTCAGGGTGGGAGCTGGGGCCTTGGGGTCCCGAGCACCTGGGAGACAATGGGGCTCAGAAGCCTCCACTCCCGGCACCAGTGGGCCCCTCCTGGGCCCCATGAGGCTGCCTCGTCTGCTCACGGCCCGTTCTTTCCCGGGGCCTGGAATGCCGTCTCCACGGTGTGCAGCTGGAGAACCAGCCTTGGGTTTCCTGGAAATGCAGGGGAAGGAAGGGGGGTTTTGAGCCAAGATAATAAATCATTTTGTGCTGTAGATTTCACAAGCCTCCATTGGTTGTCACTGCGATAAAATTTGTTCAAACAGTGTCATCCAGCGGGGAAAGGAGCCAGCAGATCCTGGAGGTGGAGCACACAGTGCTCAGCCTGCTTGGCTCCCTTGGAAAATCGTGTCCGTTTAAATTCCAAGGGGGGCCTTCTGCTGGCTTTTTATTTACACCTGGTGATTCTCCTGCCGTGTGGATTGAGAACACGGTCTCCACTCCAACCTGCTCTCTCTCTGCCTTCTCTATTTTCCCAACACTTTCATTTCACAAGAGCACAATTTGAGTCATTATCAGCTTCTGACAGTTGCTTCAGCCTCGGCTCTCTTACCCAAACTAAAGTGACAATATTCCATTGCACCTGCCCGTGTATCGGAGGGAAATGTAGACGATTAAGCCCCAGCAGCCTCACCACACTCAAACCACACGCTCGTGCTCCATTCGTCCCAGCTCAGAAGCGGCCACCCCATCTCCAAGCCAGCTGGCATCAGAGAGTGTCCACTGACAGGACTGGTTTCTTCATGGCACCAAAATGTGGCTTCCCAGAGTAGTTGGAATGATGCTTCCAGGGTCCCTGCTAATGGAAGGGCGCTCACACAGCACTTCATGCCAGGGGCTTGTGGCTTTGGCCCCTCTGCTCAGCAGGCTCCCCACCGGGGAAAGGGAAAACAAAGGTCAATCTGCTGGGCTTGGGCTGCACATCTGGTGTAGCCGGAGGCACATTGCATCGTGAATTCACCTCTCAACAAGAACGTTCCACGACAACAGGTCTCACGGTTTCCCCAGGACGTCAGGAGTCAGAGCTGGGCGGAGGATAGACAGAGATGTGCTCGCCATCAGCATGGGGCCGACTGCTGCGGAGCCAGCCATGGGCAGGAATCCAATCACTGCCGTGTGTGGGTGACCTTGGCCCAACACTCCCCTTCCCGGGACTCAATTTCCTCAATGAAGGGGTTGAGCTGGTGACCGCGGAGCTCCTTCCATCACCGCATTTTATTATCTTAATTGTGTGGTATTGACCGTCGGAGAGGCAGGTCAGCTGACTGTGTTAGCAGAGCCGCAGCATGACATCGATCTGGGTATTACTTCACCGCCGTCAGAGCAAACTTTCCAATGTGACTTTCGCTGGGCACAAAAAAGCTGTCCTCTATTGTTTAACATTATTCTATCTTCAGAGCATGAAGGGTGCCTGGAGTCCCCTGCTGGAGTCCCCGTCCTCTCCACACCTATTGTCACCATACCAGCTCCCTTCCCGGCTGGTGTCCATCTGCATGTGCCAGGGCCATGGGAGCCAGCAGGCAGTGGTGTGACCTGCCGTCCACACTTCCCTCAGTATTTTTCTAGGCTGTGTTAGCAAGTGAAAGGATGGTGTCAGCACACCACCTGAAGCCTGGACCAAAGTCGCAGGCATGAGGCAGTGATCTCCTCTCTGGTGGTGAGAATTGTGTTTTTGGAAGGGATTTGTTCACACCTGAACCCTCAGATCCCAGAGGGGACCCCATTTGGAAACAAGGCCTTCGCGGAAGTCATCAAGCCAAGGATTCTCAGAAGAGACCGTCCCACATCATCCAGGTGGACCCTGAATCCAGTGACAGGGGCCACGGGAGGGACCCTGCCCAGACAGAGGCCAAGACCACAGTGGAGAGACCTCAAATCTCCCTCCCCGGAGCGCCTGGAGGGCTTCGGCCCTGCCCCCGTCTTGACTGGCCCTTCAGGCTCCTGGCTCTGGAGAGAAGGAAGTTCTGTTGTTTTAGGCCTCCGAGGTCGAGATGATGTTCTGTGGCTGCCCCCAGAACACCAGTGCAGCCCTGGGCAGCCCCTCCTGCTCAGCCTGGGTGTTCCTGGTGTCACAGTGATGCTCTCGTGCCAGGAGACTCCCGAGCCCCAGCAAGCAGGCAGGTCATCACCTTGGCCCAACCGCAGCTGCCCCGTCTCACCTCCTGAGAGTGGAACCACAGCAGGACAGGCAGGCGGCCTCAGTCAACCTCAACACCCAGCCCACAGGACCCGACCTCCTCCTGCTCCCTGCAGCTCTCTGCTGTTGCCTTCAGACACAATGTGTACTCTCCGTCAGAGTCCATCGCCCTGCTGAGTCCAGCCCTGCCCCTAGATCCCTCGTCCCACCCTTAGCATCAAGCAACGTGGGCTGGGGCAAGTCTGAAGCAGGGGCTGAAAGAGGGTCTTGCTTTGTGGGTGAACAGGTGCAGGAGCTCATCCCAGCCTGAGCTCAGCCAGTCAAGGAGGGTATATGTCCAGAAAGGAGGGCAGAGGAACCAAGAAGGGGGCCAGAGGTGGCGTCCTGGTGCAGGGAACTCGTGGCCCGGGTCACTACTGCAGATGGCTTGGAATCAAGATTTGGAAACTGTGTCATGTTGATGCTGTCATGGCCCTGACATTGTCCTTGGGGACTGAGGCAGAGGGAGGCCAGGGTGCCACGGCCCACCCCACGGGTCCACAGCAGGGAGCAGGGGCCCTGCCATGCCCTGGGGTGAGCTGCCGCCCTGAGACTCACAGGTGTACATACTCGTCCAGCACAGAGTATGACCCACCTAGAGACAGATGGGGTCTTTGTGGAGGTAATTAAGTAAATGAGGTCACGGGTGTGAGCCCCGCTCCAGTAAGTCCTTCTCCGGAGAGGAGATGGGGACAGACATGTGTGCAGAGAGACGACCCTGGGAGAAGGCGGGGGGAAGACGGCGTCCACAATCCCCAGGGAGGCCTCAGGAGGCCCAGCCCAGATGCTGGACCTGGGCCTGCAGGGAGAGGACGATTCTCTATACTCTGAGCCTCCCTGTCCCGGGCACTGCTGTTCCTGGAGGACCAGAGTTTGTTCAGTTAGCCTTTGAGCTCCTGTCACCTACTTGCTTGGGGAATGTGAGCTGGACACACACAGTGCCCACCAGGACCCCAGGCCCCTCCTGTCATGGCGACCTGTGCACGCTCCCTCTGTGAGGCCTCCCAGCAGCCCCACCTCAGGACCCAGCAGCATGAGGGGCCCCAATGTTCATCCTCCCTGCTCCCACAGTCCCCGCCACCCTGCCATCCCTGGCCTCCTTCTTTTGTGCTGCACTGTCCAGCATCCCGCAGCATGTCCTGTGGTTTCGGTTGGTGCAGCCCACGCCCCACTGCCGAGAGTTCCTCCCTGAGGAAATGTCGGCCTTATTGTAATTGTTCAATAATGTCCTAAAGGCCATAGCTGTGTGCTGCCTCTCCCAGCAAACACGGAAGGGTCTCCTGACGTGAGGGACTGTGCCCCCAGAGTCCTGGAAGACATGGTGCTCACAAGGTCAGCACTGGGTGTGATTGCAAGTGCTTCTCACCCCCTCACCCCATCTTCTTTTCAAGAGACCCCACGGGCAGACACTCACGTGGGTTGACATGGCCGTACAGAGCTGGAGGTGTTCCCGGCACCATCCACGCTGTTTAGAAGCAACACACTCACACAATCTAGGTGGAGGGGCTGGACAGCCCAAGGTGCCAGGTCTGGGTGGGCGCATCCCTGCCATAAGGAAGGGCCTGCCCTGCTCCCTCAGGCCCAGCTCATGCCCAGTCAGCTCCTTGGGTACAGATGTACAGGGCAGGGCCATGGACTACAGGAAGGAGTGGCCAGGGCCACATGCACCAGACAGCCCTTTGGATACCATCCAAGCAGACCCCCAGGTGCATCTAAACAGACCCACAGAAGCCATCCAAACAGACCCCCAGAAGCCATCCAAGGAGACCCTCATATTCCGTCCAAGCAGACCCCCAGTGGTTCCCCTGATGGAGCCTTGGAATCCAGCTTTGGCTGGAGGCCACACAGGCCAGCCCAGCTCCCTGCCAAAGGCCATCAGTGCGGTTCCAGGGACAGGAGGGTGCTCACCCCCATGTAATGGTGTCCATACAGAGGAGCTATGGTGCCTCCCAGGCTTGGGGACAAGTGGACCCCCATTCTTATTCCTGAGAGGGTGAGGGACAGAAGGTCCAGGAGAGGCTGAACTAACAGGCCCCACTCACAGGGGCAAAGCTACAGTCAACTGACCCACTGGGGTCATCCCCGCTCTGTCAACATAACGTCTGCTGTCCACCCCCGACCCCTCGTGCCACCTGAGGAGGCTCAGTGACAGGGCCCAGCAGGACACCATCAGAGGGTCTCCCAGCCCCACCAGGGGTTTTCCCAGCTGGGCTGTATCTCTGGGACCTTGCCTAACTCTGGTTCCCCAAGTCCTGTGCAAAGCAGCTCCTTGGGGATTTACCACCATGGTTAGCGTGGGGACACCAGGTCACAGTCTGATAGACACGTCCCATGTGGTCTTGTCCTGTTGGTCATGAAAAATCAGCAGTTGCCTGGTAACCAGAGCTTCCCATCAGCCCCAGACCTCCCAGCTGTGGAGCCAGACCTCACGGTCTCTGAGGAGCCGCCGTCAAGCCTGCCAAACAGGCCGAGCAAACCTGGGGCCGCCAGGAGCGGAGGGACCGCAGAATGGCAAGCGCGTCCCCTCCGTTAGGAGAACCAGCAGCACCAAGGCTGTCGTCTGGGAGTGAGAGCCCAGCCTGCCTGAGATGTGCCGTCTGTCCTCCAGGCCAGTTCTTACCCCCTCCCTCCCACACTCACCTAGGGGGCTCCCGACCTCCAAGCTCCTCTGCTTCCTCCTCGCCCTCCCCCCCTCCAGCTGGAGGAACAGGTGCCCCCAGCGTTTGTCATTCAATGCTCACCACTGTGCGCTCCTTTGCTGCCCTCAAACAGCTCATGTGAAAAGAGATTTTACAGAACGAGAATGTTTCTGTTAATAAGACAACCGGGCAATCGTCTGTCCAGTGGGGAGACACAGTTTCCTCCCCAGGTTGTGGAGTGGGATGAACAGAGTTCCCGGAGAGAGCGTGATGGAGAGAAACCAAGGGCCCTGCACTTCCTTCCACTGGGGCTATGTGGCCCTTCGTGACCCTACAGCACCAGCCACTGTGTCGGGAGCTGTCCACGGTGCTGAAGACGCCCAGTCCCAGGATGCACGAGGTGAGCACAATTCCAGGGCCCGCGGGAATGCAGGTGTCCAGCAGGGGCACCTCCTTTGCTGGTGCTGCAGCCTTCATGGATTCACGCTTCTCTCTCATCTATCCGCTGCTTCATTTGTTCACTCATTCATTCATTCATGTGCTTGGCCTGAACCATCAGTGCCACCTTCTCTCCATCCTGAGCCTCATTCTGACCCCCCAGACATAGGCCCCTTGGCTGCACTCACCTTTGACATTATCAAGTGCTGTTGCAAGGCTGTGACCCCTCCAAGTTTGCCCTGTGAACTGAACTCTGGAGCCAGAATTGAACTCTGGAGCCAGAATTTTTATTTTATTTTATTTTATTTTATTGCAGCTTTTGGCCAGGGCTGGGTTTGAACCCACCACCTCCGGCATATGGGGCTGGCGCCCTACTCCTTTGAGCCACAGGCACCGCCCAGGAGCCAGAATTTTGGGTTTCAGCCAGAGCTCCACCACTTTCAACTCTGAGGACTTGGGACAGTTACATGGCCCTTTGTGATTCAGTCTCTGGTCAGGGACACACTGTAATCCCATAAGGTGATTATGAGGAACAAATCAATAGACTCGAACCTTAGGACACTGGGCTGCCCTCTGCCATGCACATCACTGCCAGGTCCCTAGTGGCCAGGTGAGGAGGTGAGGGGCCTGCAGTCCCACACCCTGTGAGCTCACCACAGCTCTCTCCACAGCCCTGGCCTTCCTTCCGTGGTGCTGGCTGAGCTCGTGGTCCCCCAATGACTTGTTTGACCCACTGAAGTCAGACCCTACCAGGTCTGAGACCTCAGCTCCCTGTGTCCCTCTGGTCCCAACACCCTGCTCAGCTCCTACCATAGGGGATGTCTGTTCAGGCAGGGGATGCACCCTCGGCTTTTGCTTCTGCACCAACACTCGTCCAGTTTCAGGCTGAGCTATCTAGGGGAAAACAAGTTTCTTCACTTCCATTATACCTTTATTTCTAGAAAATTCACTGGTTTCAGAAGGTAGGCTTCCTCCCTGGAATAATTTCCTTCCCATCCTTAAGCTGATAAGCTTTGAAAGGAAACAAATTTTCCTCCAGTAAAACAAAACAAAGCAAAAAGTACCCACCACGGCAGGAACAGTGCTCACACCTGCGATGCAATATCATTAGTAAATTACCAGAATATTGCAGCATCTTAAATGTTCATCTGCTCCCAGCCACGTGAGTGGAGCTGTGCCCGTCTGGGATGGATGCCAGGGATGGTCCTGCAGCCCGGAGGTGTGGGGGACGGGTGGCTGCAGACCAGGCTCCTTGCTCCCTTGTTGGGGAGCATGCTGCCTTCACCCTGAATCCTGCGTTCTTCCTGGTCATGGTTTCCAATGATGAACAGAAAGAAGAACCATTCAAGCCATTCTCCTGTGGCACAATGAACTCTTGCCATTTTCATGCCAAAAATAATCAGCTTGAATATACGAAGCTATTTTATAACTTGTGGTTTTCAAGAAGACTCTCAGTAACCAACATAACCGTCTCTGGCGCTCTCTCTCTCTCTCACACGGACTCTCCCCTAGGCGGTGCTGACCGTGAAAAGGAGCCGCACCCTGGTCATCCCTGTGGTCACTGCAGTACCTGGCAAAATGTCCACCCACTGGCTAGGGTTTAATGAGGAACAAGAATAACGTCGGCGTGGAGCGTTTGCCTTTAACTTACATCGGTCCGCGCCGTGTTTAACTTTTGGGCTAACACGGATCTTGGGAGTAAATCGCAATAATCTCACCAGACTAGTGGGAGAAGAAAACACTCCTTTCTCTATAACTTTCCAACAAAGATGAGCAAACTCTGTGATTTCGGACATCGTAATGTTCCTGTTGAAGGGCTGCAGCTGTTAAGATGAGAGAAACAGGCACCAGTGTGAGCAGGGTGTAAGTTTGGGGCCCTTCGGTCCTCCCAGCAGCCCTAAGGAACAGGTGGGCCTCGGGGTAGGGGACAGGGCGGGTGGGTTCCAGGTGCTGGTTCTGGTGGCCCAGGCCCCTGCACATGGATAAGCCGCCTAGGGGCCTCTGCGGCAGGTGGACTGGGCCTAGACAATATGTCTGCCGGAGGTATGGGCAGGACCTGCTCCAAGTTCCCCCTCCCAGGACCAAGTACATCTGATAGCGTTAGATGCCATCAGTATGCGTAGTATGAGTACTCCCCATTTGTAGTTTCAGCTGGCCCCAGCTTCCCGCAGCTCTCTCTCGGTGTGCCTGGCATCTTTGTGGAGGCCTCGCAGGTCACCGTGTTGGACAATGGGCACCCACATGGCCCCTCAGCCATCAAGCTGCCCATCAGTCTAACTCACCTTTGTGTCTGGAGGCTCCATTCTTCCAGACTAGGGGACAGAAAAATTCAGAGCCCACCTCTGAGCTCCCTCTCCTCCACCCACATCTGACCTAAGAGCCGGCCCCGCAAGGCTTTGCCTGGGACACACACCTGGAACCCCGCACATGGCCAGCCCGGCCATGTCACCACCTCCTGAGCCTGTGAATGAACTCTGCCTGGTCTCCCAGATCCCCTTCCCCACACCATCACCAGCTCCCAGTGTGACGCCCAGAGCCACTCAGCCTAGAGCACCCAGCAGAAAAGATCGGTCTGCACAGGACTCCCACCACCCCAAGCCCCCATGACCTACCACTCACATGCTTTCATGTCCCTCCACCCGTGGAAGGCCGCCCAGTGCACTCCCAGCAGTGCCGTCGCCTCTTGACGCCAGGCCGCCTCTCCTGGCACTGATGCAGGTGGGGCTCATGCAGCAGCAGCAGCCAGACCAGAGGCCGCTGTCCAGGTGCCCAGGCATGTCCCTCTTCCCCAGCGAGGACGTTGGAGAGCTGCATGGTGAGTAGAGGACGCCCTTGCCCAAGCAAAGTTGGGCCAGAGAGCTTCCTGGAAGCCCAGGGCCAAGCGCCAGCACTTACAACAGAGTGAGAATGAGCTGGGGCGCCAGCCAGCCTCAGTGGGAGAGGCGATGCGTGGTCTCGTTCCCTCTCCCAGAGCCAGCGTGTCCCACACTCTACTAAGGTACCATGACCAAGGCCCAACGCTCTGGCTACACCGGCTGCAGGAGGGGCTCTAGGCAGAAGGAAGAGGTGGCCCCAGCACAGCCAACACCTTAGCACCCCTGACCAGCTCCAGAGGACAGAGTGAACCTCAATTTCTGCTGTTCTACAGGGGGCTGGGGGGTCCTGAGGCAAGAACTTGCCTCCACCCTGCTCAGAGGCCTGGAGTCGGCTCAGACTTCTTAAAAACACAAAATTTAAACCTGAAAAAGAAATAAATACTACTAAAAAAAACCCAATCTGCTATTTTCACTGCTCACGGGCTAACTTGTTTCATTTGAAGCCTCAATTTCCATGCTAAAGTGAAGCGTAATAAGGACAATAAAACCAGTTCATCCTGCATTTGTTTTTCTCCAGCAAGGAACTATCAATTACCTGAGCAGTGTCGGTGGCCGCAGTCCACGGCAGCCCAGCGAGGTGCAATTGGCCGACTGTCACTTTTTTTCATGGCCTCAGGTCCCAGAATGGCTTGCCTGCATTTTAATTATTGGAACGCAACTGGTCACACTTGCTTTAATGAATTATATAAAATTGTAACACGTGCGATTATATACTTTATAAATAAAGGGCAGTGGGAGGGTTCGAGAAGGCTGCCAGCGTGTTTACTCCTGCCACTCCTTGTGCCTCCTTTGCACCATCAACGTGAACGGCGGAGGCTCAGCTTCCAGCCCCTACCCTGAGGCCTGTGGGTGCTCTTGTGTGAGGGACTCTCCGGAGTATACCCCGGGTGTGAGCAGCCACAGCGCCCCAGGCTCTCTACAGAAAGCCTTTGTTTCCCCAGGCATCACTCTGTTGCCCAGGCTAGAGTGCTGTAGCATCATAGCTCACAGCAACCTCAAACTCCTGGGCTCAAGTGATCCTCCTGCTTCAGCCTCCTGAGTCGCTGGGGATTACGAGTGCCCAGCACAACGCTTGGCTAATTTTTCTATTTTTAGTAGAGATGGGGGTATTGCTCTGGCTCAGGCTGGTCTCAAACTCCTGAGCATTAAGATATCCACCTGCCTCGGCCTCCCAGAGTGCTGAGATTACAGGCAGGAGCCACCGCACCAGCCTCAGCAAACCTTATAAATTTATCATCATGACTCCCAGGAAGAGGTTCTCTCGACCAGGCAGCCCGGTGGGTGAGAGCAAAGCCAGACCCCAGCTTGGGGCCCATGGGCAGGTGGGAGGTGCCCCCTGGAGAGAGGGGTGCCGCTCTCACTCAAACAGCTTGCTGTGGCCCAGGAAGATGTCCAGTCCCCTCACAGCCTTCATGTCCACCGTCTGTGCCTTGACATAGTATGAGCAGTGGGGAAGGCACAGGAGTGTCCAGCCTTGAGGGACCAGTGTCACTGCATCTCTTGGGGACGATGGCTCCCAGTGGGAGGCTGAGGCCGCTCTGTCGTGCTCTACTCAGAAATGCAGCTGGAGTTTACTGCACACACTCATCAGCCTTTCCAGCACCATCGGCCCACCTGGCTCCCAGCTATGGGCCGACCCATAGTCCAGACACAGCTGTGTCCCTCGTTCTGTCCCCCCCCAATATTATCTAGTCTCAGCAGCGAGCCTGCTAATTCACGTGAAAGCAGTTTCTTCAAAATCACGCTAAATAAGCGGGAAGCAATGTTTGAGTCAGAGTGGTTAATTGTCTCTGTCTAACAAGCAACTGACCTCCAAGGAGCTCATGACCCACCACGGTTTGGCAGTGGCTTGGGGAAGGGTCAAGCCTGAGAGGAGAAGGTCGTCCCGGCTGAGAGCCCAGCATGAGGGGACCCTGCCCACCCCCATCTCTCCCACCCCCTCTCTGCCCAATCTCTTGCCACTGGTCTGAGCAGGCCATAGCCATCCGCCCACCCGGGAACAGGTGGAGTCTGAGGCAGCCCCACAGGATCCACAGAGGCCGGGAAGGGGCCCCACCCACAGGTGAGGAGACCAAGGTGAGGAGAATCAGGGGGCCTGCCTTGAGGCCCCTCAGGAGCTGGGGTGGCATCTCAGGGATATGAGGGTCAAGGGCCACACCAAACAGGAGTGGCCAGTCCTGCTGGGGAGACCAGGCACACACACGAGTTCCCCAGGGAGGGACAGACTGAGCACTGCAGAGAGACACCTCACACCTTGTGGCAGGATGAGCTGGAGATTTTGAAGTCTCTTTGGGAAGAGCAGGGCTTCCCAGCCCCCCACCACCACCCCCACACACACATGTTGCCCTGGGCAGGTGGCTAGTGGTTAAGGCCTGTGTGGCATCAGTGTTCAGTGAGTGACCCCTGGTGAGGCAGGGCAGCTGCTCCCGATTCCCGGCGACTCAGCGGGAAGCCAGGATCCCTACACACTGTTCAGGGAAGGCCGTGTACCTGGACAACATCACGGCCACGTGAACCTGTTCCTAATCACAATCCTACCACCTCTTTCTCTGGAGAACCCCAACTTACGCAGGGGTGCCCCTGAAAGTCACGAGCATGAGCTGACTTTCTGCCTCTTCCAGCTGCATGGAGGCCAAGAGAGAGATGAGCACCAGCCCCAGGCAGGCTGACCCGCCCGGCACAGGAACTTGGAGCAAAGTCCCTTTCTCCTCCACAGCAGTACGGAAGGTGCCACTGTCACAAACTCGGGACATTAACATGAACAAGGGCTCTGGGAGGCGATGGCCAGGTGTCTGGTGCCATCTGGAAGGCCCTCTTCCTCCAATGGTCCCCACCCTGTGAGTCTCTGTCCACCCTCCCAGGGCCCGAGGCTAGGAAAGTCTGCGGAAAGTCACCTGGATGAGCTGCAGCAGTCAGTGGTCAGACCACCCAGGAGGGAGGCCCAGCACCCTGCCCTGTCCACCTGGCTGGCCTGGGTGGGGATGAGCCTCTGAGACCCGGCAGGAGCCCGGGCTGGTCACGGCACCTGTGTTTTATTGACTCTGTTTTACAGCTCCATGTCCAGCTCTGATCACGGCTGATAGGACTAATAGCACTCTGCCTCTGAAAGATAAATTTAATTAAGCTCCATGCTTTTCATGTCACTCACCTCTGTAGAACAGTCTTCCGAACTGCCATCATTCCATATTTTATGGATTAAGAATTCCTAAAATTTTGCCTCAGACAGGGAAGACTATTTTATCCAGGAAAAATTATGGTAAAATTCCAGATAGATCTTCCCAAAAGAACTTTTTTTGCATAAACATTATGGATTAAGTGGAACAAATGTGTTTTTATTGCTTGGGAACTTTCTTTTCAGTAAGAGTCGTAATTTTTCACTTTTCCTTTAGGTGACACAGGCCCTGAATGGCCTGGTCTGGTGAGTGAAGTTTTTCCCTCTTTTTTCCTCTTCAGCCCCTTCTTGGGGTGGTCGTAGGATGCAGGATTTATCAGCCACAGGGTCCCCTAGTACCTTGAACGTCCTGAAGCACTGGAGTGGACAGGAGGATAAAAATAGAAGCCCCTCTGCCTGGCCAGGGCCGCTGACAGCCATGCTGAAGTCCAGAGTGTAACGATCATGGACACATCCCCAAATTAGCCCATTTTTTTATGAGGATGATAATGGGTGCAGAGGGTCTCTGTGAAATGGAGCCCCCCCCATCCACCACTGTGTCGGTCCCAGAATAGCCACCTCTGGTCATCACTTCTGCATGGACGTCTCCATCCCTATTCAATTACTTCCCCCCCCACCCCCCCGTGCTTCTGGGCTTCTAGCTTATCATGTAAGAATATAATTTAAAAGTGATCTGCACCTCGCTTTCCATATTTAGGGAGAAAAATTAAGTGAAAAGTAATGAATACCACCCATCTCTGCAAAACCTTCACATAAGATTTTTAAATTCTTTATGTCCGACATGGCCCCTATGAGGCCCAGGAGATGGGCGGCCCTGGGCGGGAGGTGCAGGTCTGTGCCCACATTAGCCAGTGATCCCACCATTAGGAGGTGAACTTGGCTTGTGAAGTGCGGTGGGGTGATTTTCTCTGACCCACGGTAATGCATTCACATCTTAAATGCATTTTCAATTTGGGAGGTATTTTAAGGCAATTCACAATTTGTAGACAACTGTAAATCAGAGTATTAAATTAATCATGTAATGAATATGGTGTAGTCATATTTTTGTAATGCAGATGAGTTTATTTTCCTTTGCTTTTATGTGGAATGAATAAAAAGCTCTATGTTTAAACCAAGGCAGCTCCTAATCACACTCCAACGACCTGTCTATTTGTGATTCAAGTCCAAGGCATCTTTCGGAGGAAAAGAAACTACAGCTACATGGCCACCGGCCTTATATCTTGGGGGTGAGGGTGGACATAGCCCCAGGAAGGCACAGAAGCCTTTCCATAGGGAAGGGACAGGAGTGTGGTGGGTGTTGGGAAGGTCTGGGTGACCTGGAGGTGTTGGGAAGCTCTGGGTGACCAGGATGAGTTGGGACGCTCTGGGTGACGCCGGAGCATCAGGGGCCTCCTGGTGAGCAGCAGGTGAGGGCAGGGCTGACGGGGTCTGGGACTGCCACAGTGTTTCTCTGTGAAGAGCACCCTGTAAGCTCCAGGCGAGGGGAGCACGCCCTCCCTGGTGGTTCCCACCGACAGCACAGATCTGTGTCCTGGGTGCACCTGCCACCTCAGCAGACCTGCCTCCCTTCTGTGCAGACTCGCTGGCATGAATGCAGTCACCCTAACCCTAACCCTTGAGGCCCTGGGGGTTCCTTGCCCCAACACATGTTCATGGAGAGCTTACCCCAGTCCCGGGAGTGAGAAGACCATACTCATTGCGGTGGTCTTCCTGCCTCAGAAGCCCCTGCCCTTGGGGTGTCTGTGTCCAGCACACCCCACCAATGGGCAGCAGGCCAGATGCTGAGGGTCCAGCTGAGAATCCTACCCTGGCCTGCCCCCACCCCCTGCCCCACTTCAGGCCCCTCTCGTACTAAGAAGCTCAGGAAGTCCACGGTGACAGCCGCCCAGGGCCTGGGGAAACAGGGACAGGTTGATCAGCTTCACCCCAGGGCCTCTAGCTCATCCCCACTGTGAAGGATGGGGCTCGGACCCTGCTGCAGAGCGAAACTGAGCCCCAAGGGACCCTGAGTGGGACATCTCAGGGCTCTTTCTCAGGGGCCTCTGAGCCTACGAGCAGGTGGGGCAAGAGAGATCGGCACCTTCAGACTCCACCAGGTGCACAGAACATGTGTCTGCTGGGGACAGAAACCACGTGACCAGGCCCCCCAGGAGGGAGCCAGGCCTCGGGGAGAGCAGACTAGGGAAGTGCTGCTCAGATGGGTGTTGGCAGCATGGATAATCGTCACGTACTCACCTCCTCATCCCACAGCCATGCGACAGATGCAGGGAGACAGCCCAGGAGGTGGGGAGGGTGGAGGACCCCGGGACCAGAGCCACCCCCACATCACAGGAGCTTCTAGGCCCTCTGTACCCCACCCAGGGCCTGGCAGGAGTGAGTGGAGAGGCCTAGAGGAGCATCCCAGCCCCCGCATTGGGTCCAGAAAGCCCCGTGGACAAGAACTCAAAGGACGTGCCTGAGGAAACTAGTCTCTGGGCCGTGTCCAGGCAGGGGTGGCCAGGGGAGGAAGGAGGAGCCTGTCCCGGGAGTCCACACAGCCACACCTGCCTATGACTTCCAGGATCAGAGCACTTCTGACCCAGTGACATTAGTCCCAGCGCAGGATCTGACTCATCCTGTGCATTTTAATTGAACTTAACAACAGGAGGCTCTGGCTGCTGTGTGGCTGGGCTCACTGGCCTGCTCTCGCAGGAGAGAGACTCTACTGGGTCCTGGGTCCGGCAACCCAATGCAGATAGCGTGCACCCCCTAGGGCCCGGCCCCCACATTGGTAAGCCAGCAGCTGTACCTCCAGGCAGGCTCTGTCCACAGGTGGCAGCCAGGCCCTAGGTCTCAGGCAAGTGTGGCTGCTCTGGGAGACCTGGGTGAAAACCCACATGTAGCAGCTGGAAGGTGGGAGACACGGTGCTCCCCTGCCCTGCCCCAGCGACCTATTCTCCACCTCAGCTGTCTGATCTGTGAAAATAATAACAGAACTCACCCCACATTGTGCTGTGAGGCTCACACAAACTATCCCTGTAACCAGCCAGGTGTAAACCAACCACCATTGCTGATCTTAGGCAAAACAAGATGGCACAGGCTGGTAACTTCCCCACCAGAACAGTATTTTCTCCCAGTTCTGGAGGCTGGAAGTTGGGGCTCCAGGTGTCCTCAGGGTCTGTGTCTGGAGGGGGCTGCCCCTCTAGCTGGAGGCGGCCGCTTCCTCACTGAGTCCTAACCTGACAGAGAGAGAGTGAGCTCTCTGGTGTCTCCTGGAAAGGCGCTGATCCTGTCAGATGGGGCCCCACCCTTATAACCTCATTTAACCTGAATTCTTTAAAGGCCTCACTGCAAATACAGCCAATCTGGGGGCTAGGGCTTTAACATGTGAACTTAGGGGAGGAACACACACTCGTCTGTAACACTCACTGAGGGCATAGAACATTCCAAAGCTTTGCGACAGAAGCCTGTTGAGCAGAAAGGCGAATTCAGAGATGCAGAAAGGCAGGTGGGCAGCAGCCAGGGATGGTCCATGCAAAGGAGAAGCTGTCTCTAGGAGGACAGTGAGAAAGGAATACCCAGCCCAAGTGTCAGCTGACGGGGTGTTTGGAGACGGCAGGGCCCAGCTGGCCGGATGTTAAGTCAAGCCTCCTCTAAGGTGTGAGCTGCAGAAAATGGCTCCGGGGCTGGCCCAGCTGGGTGGGGACAGCAGAGAGAAGTGTGACTGACCCCGAGCACTTTTATCCCCTCCCTGAATAGCCTTCTAAGCGCAGCAAGCTTTGGGGGCACACACAGAGCAACTCCCCTGTGACATTGGCAGCTGGGTCACACGCTGAACCAACTGACCAAGTTTCCCTCACACGGCCGAGCTGCCACCAATGCATGACGTTTGTTGTAATTTTACGGATAATAGATCATGTTACACATGAGAAGAATTCATAATATGGAGATGAAGAAAAACAATTTATTAATGTTAATAAATCCTCCAATAAAACTTCCAGGAGGATCTATAGTGATAAATTGAATAATTATGAGTATAATTATGACTAACTAGAAGTATAATTTCATGCTAATGCAATAATAATGACACAAAAGTGTAGATCATGAATTTTAACTGCTTAGTTATTTCACATTTCCACAAGCATGAACAAAAAAGAAAAAAAAAACCTCTCTGAAATCTGATCAAATTACGGTTGGCTGAGAAAAAGAAAGCATTCTTGGTTTAAACAGACGTCGTTGTGATGGTCTTTGCTGGACTGCAAAAGAGCCTTATGCTAATTAGAAACTTGAAGAGATGGACTTCAAGAAATAAATACTCAGAAGTGCAACGTTTTTCTGAGTCAGAAACTCCCGATTAATCCATCATTTTATCATCCTTGAGAAGGATAAAGCACCAAGTGAAAGGAAAGAGGATGACAGAGAATTTGCATGTAAGTGCATTTTATGCTGATGGGTGTTCAGGAAGGAGTAACTCCCGCCTTCAGACGCCAGCGGCTGCTGTCAACATAGCGTCCCAGGGCGTGAGGCTAAGAGGCCCCCAAATTAACTTGCATCCGAAAAGGAGGAGGCTGGAATCAGAACACGGGTGTTTGTTGGCAATGTCCTCACTCTGGACCCAGGACCCAGCAAGAAGGCTTCCGGCCCAGAGGCTTTCATGCATTGCGTTGCTTATGATTAATGCAGGCTGTAAAACTGTCCTCGGGCCAAGAGCCCTCACCAGCTGGGTGTGAGGCCAGGACCTGGATGACACTATCAAGTCAGAGTCAGGCAGGAAAATGGAGGCCTGGGGTGAGCAGAAGGGCCTGAGGAGGCAGGGTGGGGAGGGAGCCCCTCCTGAGCTCCGGGGAACCTCTTCTTGTCATCTTTGCAAAGATCTCCCTGGGGACGGCCGAGGTCTCAGCGCACCCTGTTCACTCTGTTGACGAAGGCTTTTCCTGGCTACAGACCCTGGCAGGAGAAATTTCTCCCAATACAAAGGACTTAGGTGACACTTAGGGATAATAGACACCGTCAACCTGCTTTAGGAACAGCCAAACAGTGTTGCCAAGTGTCCCCAAGTCCTCCACGTGTGTTAGCAGCCCTTCATCTGGCAGTTCTGGTTGAGCTCTGCCGGTGTCTCACTGTGCTTTAATTTGCATGTCGATGATGACCCAGTAAGGCTGAGCATCTTTTCATGCACCTTATACCAGTGTTTTCAACCTTTTATAACTCACAGCACACTTGAAACTGTAGTTAAACTTCCACAGCACACTTACAGTATGTTGATCAAAAATGAGAGCAAGAAAAAAAAATAAGAGTAAGAAGAAGGATATACTTGTTATGCTTCGAACTTCTTTTGAAAATAATATAATTAATGATCTCTAAAAAAATTTATGTCACACCTAAGATTCTCTCATGACACACCCATTGGAAGTCACTAATTTATTTGCTGTCCACATGTCTTTTTCAGTAAAGGGTTTGTTTAAATATTTTGTCCACTTTTTATAGAGTTATTATTTTCTTACTGAGTTTTATGGGAGTTCTTTATAAATTCTGCCTACAATGTCTTCATCAAACATATGCTTCATAAATGCTTCATTCTGTCTATGACTTGCCTCTTACCTCTGTTAACAGACTTAGGAAGGACAGATGTTTTTAACTTTTGATGACATCAATCCATCAATTCTTTTTCTTTGGTGGCTTTCACTTTTTGATAGTGTTATCTGTGAAATACTTGCCTAAACCAAGGCCACCAGGATTTCTTTTCCCTGTGTTAACTGCTCAAAGTTAAAGAGTTTAGGTTTTATATTGAGAACTCTGGCCCATTTTCCATTATTTTCTGCATACTGTGAGAAGTATGGATAAGAGTTGTTTGAATTATTCTAGGTCCTTGGCACTTTTTTGGTGAATTTTAGAATCAGCTTGTCAAGTCCACAGAAATGCAGGGTGGGTTTTTGATTAGGACTGTCTTGAATCTATAGATCGAGTTGGGGACACTGACAGCCAACAACATTGAGTCTTCTGCCCCGTGAACTCACGGTTCTCTGGTTGTAGTTCTTTCTTTTCTCTAAGCAACATTTTATGAACAGTTCTCAGTCCCCAGTTCCTCTGTGGTCCAATTTTCCATAAGTATTGCATTTTTGGATATTATTATAAGGAATATTTTTAAAATTTTTCCTTTGGGGGATTTTTATTATAAATATATGAAACTATAATTGAATTTTGTATATTAATGTTATATATGAAATAATGTCAAACTCACTTATTAATTCTGGTAAGTTTATGTAGGTTTAGTTGAATTTCTAAATAGACTATCATGCCATCTCTGATTAAAGACAGTTTTACTTACTTCTTTCGAATCTAGACATTATGTATTCACCCATGTATACATGTATTTTGGCCTTACCATAGTGGTATAACCTCTAGTTCAATGTCGGATAGAAATTATGAGAGCAGACATCTTCATTTTGTTCTCAGGAGAAAACCATTCAGTTCTTCATTTTTGACTATGATGATAATTTTAAGTTTGTCATAGAAGTCATTTATCATCTTGAAGAAGTTCCCTTCCATTTCTAGTTTGTAAGAAATGTTATCATGGAAGCCAACAGTGTGGCTGGAGGTTGGTGGTTTTCGTCCCTTGCTCTTCCAGGCAGGGAGCACACAGCTGCCCGTGGCCGGGTCCAGGCACAGACAAGCCTGCGGACCACTGTGGGAAACACAAAGAGACCTTCTCCCCGGGAGACTTAACAGCAAAAACGTGCTGCCCAAACATGGGGCCACCAGACGCCGGTGAGAACACAGAAGAGTGGGGATGGCTGGGCAGTGCCCCCTCCAACTGGCCTTTCCTTTACGTGGCCAGTTCTGCTGCCAGGGCAGTGCCTGTGAGCACATGCCAAGAACACGCATGAGAAGGGCGTCCTGGGGGCTTTCTCTGGTGAGAGAACCAGACCCCAGAACTGGGCTGTGATGGTCAACTCTGTGTGTTCATTTGTGCCAGCCATGGGGCCCAGATATTGGGCAGAACGTTATTCCTGGGTGTGTTTGTGGGTGTTTCCTAGAAGACTGGCGCTTGAACTCTGCCCTGAGATCATTCCTGGCTGCCTGGTGTGAGCACCATCCGGTTTGTCCTGGGTCCCATAGAACAGAGAGATAGAGGAGGGGGCCTCCCCTCCCCCTGCCCACAGGCCTCCCAGGCAGCATCCTTCTTCTCCCTGCTTTTCTTTTGTTTTTCCTCCCTCCGTCTTCACAGAGAATATCCTCCCCATTGTCTTGCAAAAACCTCATCTGTGCCCATTGGGGACCCATGGCTGATGCCACCAACCAAACCTGGGAAGGGATTCTCCAGTCACCTCCAGGTGACCCGCTGCTGTGAAAAGCAATTGGCAATACTCAAGCCTACTTGCCAAGAACTCCCTCAACCTGACACAGAAAAAACGTGTTCCCAGAGCGCTTAGAAAACACCAAGGTCAGCAAAGAATTTTAACATCGTTCTCAGGAACACAGTGCCTGACACCTGTGGTGCTGCTGGACCTTGTGTCAAACAAGAAAGTGGAAGTGCTGGAGACAGTGGCCTTTCAGCCCCTCCAGCGCTCGCAGGCCCCCCATCCCACTCTCGACTGATGGCTAACTCACCTGCGAGGTGACACCTGGGAACAGTGTCACTCACAGGGGATGCCCTGAGGTGTGGGCCTTTTTGATCTGGAGCGTAAAAATGCAGGGGCAGGAGTGGAATCGAGCCCAGGACCTGGACGCTCTGTCCCCAGGACACACTAGCTGAAGCAAGCAGAGCCCCTGCAGACCTCCATAAGTCAACAGTGGGAAGAAAATGGTTACTGTTTGGAACAATATGCTTTGCTATCCTAGAAAATTCAAGAGAAAAATTAAAGAATTGATAAAAGCAATAAGAAAGGCCAGCAGCCTGGTGGAATCAACCGGATGGTTAGCAGCTCTCTGAGCAGGCGGCATGTTATAAACTACAGCACAGTTTTCTCCCACTGACAATGGTCACAGACATGTTAACTGCATGCAACACACAGACCAAGAGTCAGCAGCTCAGACATGTTAACTGCATGCAACACACAGACCAAGACCCAGCAGCTCAGACATGTTAACTGCATGCAACAAAAAGACCAAGACTCAGCAGCTGTCTAAGGAGGGGTCTAAGGCTACAGAGGTGGGGGCAGGGGAGAGACTGGTAGGGTGGATAGTGCTTCTAGGCAGAGGCACCTGTGGTCAGCCCCCCCAACCAATCATTTCTGTCCCCGGGTTCCCAGGATTTAGGCAAAGGAGGCCAGGAGCGGGGACCGGACAGAATTCCCAAAGGGGATTTCCCTGTGGTAGGGTGGGGTGGATGCATGGAGCTAGAGTATTATAAAGAAGAGTGCCGATCCCAAGGGCACTAAAAATAAACAAAAATAAGAACCACGGAAGTGCCTGGGTCAGGGCTTTAGACAGCATGAGCCTGGCAGGGACAGGGCCCAGGAGACCTCCCTGCTGGAATCGGGTGAGGCCCTCACCGCTGTGGCTGAATCGTATTCCCTAAAGTCCCTGCGCTGAAGCCCCGACCCCCAGTGTGACTGTGTTTGGAGATGGGGCCTGTAAGAGGTGACCAAGGTCACGTGAAGTCACAGGGTGGCCTGAGTCCTAAAGGACGGGCATCTTTATAGGAGGAGGCTGAGAGCCCAGGACTGTCTCTGTCCCCAGCAGGTGAGGGCACAGAGAGAAGGTGGCCGTCGCAGATCAGGAAAAGAGCCCCCGCCAGGCACAAATCTGCTGGTGCCTGAATCGTGGCCTCGCAGATCCCAGGACTCTGGGCATAAACCTCAGTGGCATTTTGTTACAGAGGCCTTGGCTGACTGACACACATATGCTGGTCAGGGTACAGTGTTTGAGTAGTTTGTAACCTCTTTGGGGAGAAGAATCCGTTAGAAGTCATAATGTAACATCCCTCAAAAAACCCTCAATACCTTTTTTTTTTTTTAAATAGACAGAGTCTCACTTTACCGCCCTCGGTAGAGTGCCGTGGCATCACACAGCTCACAGCAACCTCCAACTCCTAGGCTTAAGCGATTCTCTTGCCTCAGCCTCCCCATTACCTGGGACTACAGGTGCCTGCCACAACACCTGGCTATTTTTTTTTGTTGTTACAGTTTGGCCGGGGCCGGGTTCAAACCGCTACCCTCAGCATATGGGCCAGTGCCTTATCCACTGAACCTCAGTGGATACCCCTCCATACCTTTCCATAAAAATTGCAGAGATGTATCATCTTGTGCTCTGCTTAGTTTTATAAAAGATTTTGATTCTGATATCTGGAGAAAGGCCCTCAGGACAGCACCCACACACGGCCAGCCCTCAGGGAGGACGCCCGCTCCCCACCGGCTTCTCCCCTCCGGCCCTGGTCCCCGGCCCCCTGTGTAGAGGGGCAGGGGACAGGTCTGCTGGCTTTAGTTTCCAATATTGCTGGCCATTTCTTCTGCTGAGTCCTCACAGGGATTTATTTTGTTGAGAAATTAGGATGGGCCACGTGGGGAGCTGTTAGCCAGAGACTATTTTAAATGGGAAGTCCTCGTTGCATTTTATACTCCGTCCTCACATCCTGCCTCCTCCCCTGCCTCTCTGTACACCCCAAACACATTCCCATGGGGTTTAGCAGGAAGCCCGGCACTCACTTCCTAGGGAGGATTCACAGGTTCACACAGACCTGCAGCAGATTTTCAGCAAGGATCTGATGGCCTCTTTTTCCGTTAGTCATCTCGGCACTGCCACCCCAGCACGGTGCAGCCCTGTGGCACTGCCCTGGGCCACTGCCCAGCCCTGTGTCACGCTGAAGAGCGCAAGGTACCAGGGTCAGAAATCCCTGACCTCACAGGTGTCAGCCAGCCCCAGACTCACCTCCCCAGAGAGGCCCTGTGTTCTAGAGAAGACTTTATCTAATTCATTTTAGATATTTTCAGAAATGATCCATTTTCCATGAAAATGTGTGCAGGGTTTATTTTATCCTTGGAAGTTATTACTCTGCCATGAAAAATTTCAAGGATCCAGGAGCACAGTGGAGTAAAATTAGGCTTGACTTTAATCACACAGCACAGAGTAGAAAATTTATGTGCGTTCTTAGTGCAATCACATGCACAATTAGCCCGTGAAGAGCTACTGCCTTGTTCCCCAAGGGTGAGGTTCAGAGTCCGGGGTCTGTTCTGAGAACCCAGCCCAGCACCAACCTGGAAAAATTACGTCTCCAGAGAGCTCCATGCACCACATAGCCTTGAGGGAGCCGTCCCAGGTGACAGACCCGGGCAATGTTCAGAAATGCAGAGTGACTCAGGATTCGAGGACCCCATTTCTAGTCCTGATTCTGCAGCCTGTTGGCATTTCCTGCATGGAATCGTGTTTATTTCATACGTCCAGGCACTTGTACCCGAGCACTGTCCTCGTGAGGCACGGTTCTGTGTGACGCAGACACAGGAACCAGGATGGGCTGTCTCTGTCCCCTTGCTCCGTGTCACAGCCTATGAATATTTTAAACGTCACTAGAGAAAGCTGAAATGCCTTTAAACAGACCCGGCCAGCTAATCTCAGCAAATTCCATACCTCTGGAGGATATGATCTGGGCGCCCCTCATCCCCAGTCCCTCACACGTCTCCTAGACAGTCTCAGACACAAAGCGCGGCTGTAGCAAGGGCACTTCCTGCAAGTCCCTTGTGGGACGCCCAGATGTCCTTGTGAAAACTGCCTTTGCCTCTATTAACAACTCTCTCTATAAAGACAATGTCAGACTTGATCAGGAGCTGAGGATCGTGGCGTCAAGTCCAGTGAACAGGGAGCGCTCTGAATTCCCAAGTGCTGCTTTAGGGAAAATAACTCTGGGCCCAGAAAAAGGCAAAACAGCAAGAAACCCCGGGCACAAAGTGACAGTGATGAGAATTGATGGCAGACCTCTGCAACACCCGAGTCCAGTCAGCTACGGAGTGACACACAGGGACCCAGGCATCTTGCCCCCGACACCCCCTCTTTTGCTGTTTGCTGTCAGCCCCAGCCGGGACACTGCAGACAAGGCTGAGCAGTCTCGCCAGCAGCGCTTTGGACTTGGAAGGTGCCAGAGCAGACAACAAACACCATTCATTAATTCACTCATATACCCAGAGTCACACCGAGAGTGCCGTCACGGGTGGGGTGGGAAGGGTGGCAGGAGGACGCCTGAAGCAGAGAAGAGCAGGACTTGGGGTCCTGGAGCCAGCGGTCTCTCGGCCCTCTGCGAGCACTCACAGGCCCCCAGTCTAAGGACTAACGCAGGCCAGGCTGAGACACCTGGGGGCAGCGCGCTGAGTCCACGTGAGCTGGGACTCAAGAGGCAGCTCCTGGCAGCTCGGGGTCAGCCACACAACCCGCCTGGCCTCAGTGTCCCCACGAGGGAAGCAGGGCTGACCTCCTCAGGTAGAGGGGCCCTGGCAGCCCCTGCCTGGCTCCAGAAGGCGGAGAACCTCAGGGAGGCAGATGTGACCATCCAAGGTACAGAGACTGGGGCGCAGACACTTTGCTCAGGGGCTGCCCTGTGGCCGCGAGTGGGAACTCGGTGGAAAGACGGCAGGTTCAGCCGCTTGGCCAGAGGGCTAAGCAGGAGACAATCTACGCTTGATTCAGCCTCGTCTTCCTTTAGGAATGAACTCGTCCATGCAATTATAAATTACTTTGCACTAAGGAGCAGGAAAACAGTGATTTTCATTATTTGATTTAGTTTTGAGATTGAATTCCTCACTTCTTCCTTCATTATCTGCTACGGGGCAAGGACGTGTGAGGGCCTATGCTGGCACTGGGTGCCCCCGTCCCCTGTGGTGGGCCTGCCCACGTGTGATTGTCAGAAATAACACAGAGAGGGCCATTCGCTGCTCACTCAGTTTCCCTGACGGGGATGCCATGCTGAGCCACAGAGACACTGCAGCGGAGGTGACAGTTGGGATCACCCCAGGGCCCCTGCCGCACTCACTGCAGCCCAGCATTTTGTCCCTGAACCCCTGACCTGTTCTCCACTTCTGTATTTCTGTCACCCTGTGTCTCAATTAGCAGCAGGGGCTCAGGCGGGGGTTTCCACGGCCCAGGCCACCTGCCCAGGCATGTAGTTCTGCTTAAATGTCCTTCGGGCCAGGCCTGGGAGCTGCAGTTAGGGCTGGGAAGCAGGGAAGTCTGCCATTCGTGTGAAATGCTGTCTACCTACATGGTGTGTTGACTCTGAGGAAGACACGACACATTGGAAGGATCGGAGGCATAAAAAGTATCTCACGTAACTACCAGGAATTGATGAAGGTCCCTACCCACGTTTGTAGGTAATTCCCATTGATCTGAGGAAAGACTTTTCGTTGGCCTCGTTTTTCTTTTATGGCACGAGACAGCCTGTCCTTACGGCGTCCCTTCTGTTCAGAACGCCTACCGATGTCCTTGTCACAGACAATGCGTTGGGAAGTGGCCTCCTGGCTGTGGATCTGCAGAGCCCAGTTTGTCTTGGGTTCTCTCTCTCCCCTTTCTCTCTTTAGGACTTTCCTCCTCTTTTTCTCTTTTCCTCCCTAACTCAAAATACCTTGCTCGGTGTTGTAGTTCAGGTAAAGAGTTTACTTCCCCTTTTGGAAAGGTATTTGGAGAATAATTAGAGATCTAAAAATAGATCTACCATTCGATCCTATAATTCCTTTATTGGGTATATATCCTGAAGACCAAACATCACATCATAATAAAGATATTTGTACCAGAATGTTTATTGCAGCCCAATTCATAATTGCTAAGTCATGGAAGAAGCCCAAATGCCCATCGACCCACGAATGGATTAATAAATTGTGGTACATGTATACCATGGAATACTATG
>CAUYON010010317.1:0-15489 GCA_963573935.1 Arctocebus calabarensis | reverse complement strand
AGGGCAATTAGTGGGAACACACCTACGGTGCATCTTAGCAGGGTACTGGTGAAACTTATTAAAGGTAGAGTATCAATGTCTTTATATAGTGATCAAGAAAATGCCATGAAGGCTATCTGTAACAGTACGATCAAAACATTTCTGATTGTATATGAAGCACATTGTGCCCTATGGTTGCACCAATGTACACAATTATGATTCAATAAAATTATTTTTAAAAAAGGCACTGATAAACATCAACTGTCATTACTGAAAAGCAGAGCAGTCTCTGACAGCAAGAAAATCTATACAGAACTGCTGAGTTTTATTTGGATCACATACACAGGACACTTTAAGAGGAATAAAGAAAATGCGGGATGATAGAGTCCGTGATGAGTTGAAAGAAACATAATAGGAAGGGGTCAGAAGATAGAAAGCAGCAGAAAAGCACCTTCCTCAAGACCTCTCCGTGTCCGTTTTCTCTTTCCCTGATTTCCAAGACACAGAGGCAGAACAGAGGGGCAGGCACCTGTGCTTGCTCATGAGCCTTCTGGTCAGGAGCCGTCTTCAGCCTCTCCTTTGTAGCTTCAGTCCCCCTTCCCTCCTACTTGCTGCCTCTCACCTGCCTCTATTTTTTGTTCAGGAGTAGGAGCCACACCGAATTCATAGGGAGGAAACAGACACGAGAACACCCTAGTGTGACTCAGGGACTGGGTTAAAATTGCAAACAAGTACCTGGAATAGTCTCTAGTTCCAGCAACACTGGCTAGAAAGAAATAATGGATTGAAACCAAAAAGGGCAACACAATTAGGAAAGAAAAAAATTGAAAGATTAGAAAAAAGAAAGATGAAAACTTCTGGTAGATGCAGACATAAGTCATCAGAAGGGTAGGCTAACTTTAACAACCAAGAACCAAAAGTTACAAAGTGAATCACCTGGAGATAAAGCTCCCGGATGCAGCAAATGGAAATATAGGACGTGTAGTTGAATTTAAATTTCAGATGAACTCAAAATATTCTTTATTATATATATGTCCTGTGCAATGTTTGGAATATACTTATAATACAGAGCTACTTTGGATGTAGCTAAAATTCTAATTTAATGGGGTATCCTGTATGTTACTGGTAACCCTATCTGGTGAGCTCATTAATTCACTAGCCATTAAGTAGTTGGTAGCAAATCAGATGTTAGAAAAACGCAGTGAATGGGAAGGAATTGCGGAAACAAAGTAAGATCAATTACATCTGGAGATGACAAGAGCAGGATGGAGCAAAATGCAGTATCAGAGTTGTAAATATGAAATCTAAACCAAGAACAGGTGTAGGCACCTAGCAGGAAACACTTATGCAGAGAGTGGAGTGGCTGTCCCACCTCAAAGCCAGGCAGAAGGTCTTCTTCTCATAGGTTTTCTTTAAAGTTCCACCCTAACGATTAGCAGTGGTACTTCTTCTCTCCTCCTAATAGGAAACGGAATCCTTAATATTTAGAGAGTTATCCCGAACTGTACACTTTGCTGTGTCTTTGTGGGCAGTCTTTCTTGATGTGGTCGGGCTGGGCTACTTTTTATCCTTGTTTCAGTAAATATACACTGACTGCTTACAGTATGTCAGGAGGTGTTCTTCTACATCACCAAGTGTATTTTAGAGGCAGCCCAATTGCATGTCTGTATTAAACCAACTGTTTAATACATGTAGGCATGTCAGATTCCTTCCTTAAAAAATGAAATACCTGGGCTCCAGAACAACTTTAAAAATCTCTAAGGGACTCCGGGAATCATATTTTCATAAATGCTTCCGAGGTTTCCAACACCTTCAGAATCACTGATCTACCAACTGTTTAATACAGATAGGTATGTCAGTACTTTGCCTTATGAGAAATTTGTAGAAGAAAACAAATGCAAATAATGCAGAAAATTAAACATGATTAGGCGGGTAACTGGTGAAGTTAAGAGAACTTGCCCAAGCCATTGGCTAATAAATATCTGAGATGCAACTCATGTCAGTTTTCCATTCCCAAGTACAGCTTTTATTCCACTGTGACATGCCACATTTCAGAGCCTGTCCCTCAAAATATGAGTCTGTTACATGTGTGTGCATTTGTGGGTGTGTGTACATGTGTGCATGCATTGTTTCAGCACCACACATTGTGAGCACTTAGGAAAGATAATTGCAATGATGTAGCATTGTAAGAATGAACTTTAACCCTGACATGAGAAAGGGGTACATGTTCCTCCTTAAGACTTATTAATGTCAATAGGAACTGATTCTTTACTCTTGGTCTTTTGCAAATTGGACTCAATGATGAAGCCTGTATTTATATTAAGGCTCGTGAGATTCCCCTGTCAACAGAAGGTGCTCTTTCTGGCACAGAAAAACTCCACTCTGAAGCATGAGTGCCGTAGTTCTACCCCAACGCACCTGGCTGTAGCACCCAGAAGGACAACCACACTCCAGTCAATAGCACCTGCACAGCAAGACCCTAATGCCATTGACTGGCAAACCTTGCTTAGAAATGGGGATACCACATATCTGGGAAGTAAAAAGGGACAAGGTAGTTACATTCCCATTCTACAGATAGAAAAACTGATAGAGAAACCAATGGTAATTTTTTGAAGATGCTAGAAGTAAAAATGAGACAAAAACAGAGAACAACCCCCCACCTTGTTGCTTACTCCAATAGATGAGATGAACTTCTTTTCTCACTTCCATTCATTTCCTTCCTAATGTCCCACCCCAGCTCCCAAATCAAGGACGGCAGAAGAACAGAAGACGGCACCAAAAGATGCAGAACGAAGTTAGAATAAAGACTGTTCTAACACCTATTTAGTGTTCTGTGACTTTCAAGGACCAAGTGTAAACACAACCTAGGGTGCAACTAATCTCTACAATAACCTCACGGAAGATTACCTCGGGTATCATCATTTCATTTTATAAAAGAAGTGGAGCCTCACTGAGGCAGGTGATGAGCTTGACACCCAGCGGATATTAGGGCCCAGAGTTCCTACCACTGACACGAACTTTCCGCCTCCCATCCCGAGAGCTAAGAACACATCATCATCACATTTCAGCCATCCCAAACCTTTTAGGAACAGTGTGCTTCTGGTTTATCAGAAGGGAGTGTCTCACCGTGGGATCTGGTGACAGTCGTCAGGTTTGAAGATCTTTCCCTGATTAGTTTCTCCCTTACGTGAATACCACGCTTCTTCTTAAGAAGGACATTTGCCCCCTCACCCACAAAACTTTGTAGAGCTCAATTTTCTTTGGTTGAAAAGCCAAAATTCACCAAGTCCGACAGCTACAGAACAGTAAAAGCATAAAGGTTAGAGCTAAACAGAACATGAAGCATACATATCAGACAAACTTAGATTATTATAAACCCAGATTATTATAGCTTCCTCAGGTTTTTTATAAGTAGAGTTTTTTTAAGTCATAAGAAATATTCATATATATATATATATATGAACAAAATATATATAGACACTCCCTTATAATAAACACAGAAGCACACTGTTCCCAGAATCTTTGGCTTGGCTGAAATATGATGATATTCTTAGTTCTTAGCATGGGGGGTGGAAAAAGCCTCTGAACACTCCAGGCTTTTTATAGCTCTGGCTCATGGGCAGCATTTGCTGCAGTAGCAGCCCTGGATAGCAAAGGAGCCAAATAATGCTAATGGGGCAAACAGAATGTAATTGCTTATGTGTGCTGGTTATATCCTGAAACAAATTGTTTCTTAATGCTGAGGTCAGACAGGGTTTAATTAGGAGAAATACAATTGGTGTAAAATTCTGCGGCAGGCTGCTTGTTTGGTGTCATGCCAAGTCCACATCTAGTCTCTCCAAATGGAAATTTTCATTAGAGGCCACTGGCAGCCCTAGTTAGGCTGAGTTTCAACTTTTCCAAGTCTCCTGGTAATGTAAACCTGAAACTCAGCGTATCTGTTGCCCCATAAAGAGCTGTCCCCCTTGCATTCCCGCACACTCGACCATGTGCACACCGTCCCCGTCTGGGTGCTGGCACCCCCTTCTCCCCACCAGCAAAATGCACTTCCCACAGGAGCTGGGTTAACGACAGCAGCTTCCTTTTCCCTTGATCACTTTCCCTCCATCCCTCCCCCCGCCTTAATAATATTTAGTCTTCAATCAGCACATTGTTAGTTCAAAAATATTTTCCTACCAATCAATTCAGCTAATCTTATCAACAGACCTGAGAAGCATTGTATTTATAGGGAGGAGACTCAGGGAAGGTCACATCAGTGATGGGCTAAGAGTCCACCTTAGAACCCCGCTTCTGGGCTCTGGGCTTAAGCTAACCCACAAAACCCAGTCCTCACACACTGGAAAACCCACCCTGATTCACGGAAATGAGGCAGGCACAAAATCATCTCTGCTTAGTCTTTCCCATTTGCTTCATTTTTCTGTAAGATCTATAAAGAAGTAAGAGTGAAAAGTGCTATTATTGAAAGCGGCACAAATTTCCCCAAGATTTTGCAAACACTCTTGATGAGATGTGACCCTTTCTTTTGTTGTACCTCTTTGCAGATCTGTCTTTTCATCCACTCAAAGATCTTGATGGAGGCCTGCGGCAGCAATACTGCTATTTACATTAATTTTAAGAGCCCAGATCTTCACACCTTCAAGGATAAGGTTTTATCAGTGTTTCTAATATAAATCTTGTGTCTCAAAAGTGTTTAATTTATTTGGAAAATTTTGCTTCTGGGCTGCAATTGTTTCTTTCTCCTCCTCACTCTTTTTTTCTTTCAGCTGAAGGCAGTTTTCATTACAGTGACAAAGGCCCCCACTATGTTAAAGAAAATTGCACAGAGAGACCCCAAAAATCCATCTACCCAACAAAACTCTAGGTCATTTTCCCCTGCAGTATCATATCAGCAGTAACCGTCATGGGTTTAAAGACATATGGGACTGAGTTTTCATTTTGATATGTGATTCTGATTTGCAGAGGCCGAGGCTCCCTGTGAGTTGAGCTACATTTCATTTAGGTGCTGGGCCTCTGGGCCCATGGTAATGTGCCTGGTTAAGGTCAAAGTAAAGCTCTGCACAGGGCAAGCAATTACAAAGCAATCCTTACTCCTCAGCCCTGCTCAGCCAGAAGGCCACGGGAGATGCTATTGGAAGGGGGGGCGTTCTCAGCTCAGTTCCAGACACGTTAGGTTCCAGATTGGGCGATACTGAGATTCTGGAACCGGGCCAATGTCTGATGCCGATTTCTCCCTAGCCTGCATTCCTGCAGACTGATGTCCCACTTAAGCCTCCTCTGCCTTTCAACCATGGAGACCCTCTTCTCCGTCGCATTCGTGCCAGAGATTAAAAGCACTCTGACGTTTGCCTTCTACACAATTTAAATTTCTAGCATTTTAAGATTTTCCTCTGTCACCGTTAGTATAGTTAAGTCTTTCAGGACACTTGTTCTGAAATTGCGTATTTGTTCCAGGGCAATTGATATACTAGGGAACAATTTGAGCATAGCGTGAATTTTGTTTGCTGATGCTCAATTTTGTGCCCGAGAAACAGTTCACTGCGTCCTGCTGAACTGAGCTGCACGGAAACACGCAGGCCCTCAGCTCAGACAGCCCTGCCGCTCACTGTGTGTGTCAGGCCACACGTCTGTGTTTTGTAATTCTCTCGCATTTGTGAACTTTTTTATTAAAACAAAACACAAAAGCAAAACAGACAAAACCAGACACATTTCAATGCACATCCCAAAGCTTTGTGTGTGTCCTGGGTCAAAATAACAAGCAGAGCAAGTGAAAAGAAAGTGTTACATGCAAAGACCTTTAATTGAAATAGCTAAATCCAGAAGTGGCTCCTTTTGATGCAAGTAGTGGCTGGTTTAAGTGGTTTCAGAAACATTTCTACTATTTCAAATCTATAAAAGAATTTCCAGCAGTGATACAGAAGCTAATTAAAGAAGAGGGATATATACAGCATCAAATTTCCAGTTTTGATGAAACAGATATCTCTTTAAATGCGTGCCTTGAAGGACTCTTCATCTCAATGGCAAGAAAATAGGCCCCTGGATTAAAGGTGATAAGCGAAAAGACTATAAGTCTGTGCCTGAGTCAGCTGAATGCAACAAAAGGCTGCAAAGGATGGCTCAGCTGTATGTTCATTGCCAACATCGAGCAAAGAACAAGGAACCACGTCCGTCTAGTTGGCCCTGTGACTTTCCCCCCGGGTTCAGATTATCCTCCTTCCACCATAACCCACCAGGAGCAGGCCCTCTCAAGCCCACTTTCACAACCAAACTTCCAGGGTTTTCAGGGTGAAGTGGCGTATTTATTGAATTTATGCGTGTGTATTACATAAGCATCTAACATGTGTGAAACTGTATTTTTGTTCTTGACACATCCCTGAAAATGTTTCTGAGTGTCATGCTTCAACCCTGCTTGTTCCATAAGCTTTATGGATTTTATTGTAGAATTTTGCATGGCAGGGTGATTTTTTTTTTTTTTTTTTTTAGGATCACATATGTCCATTACAGCAGAACTGACTATACTCATTATCTGGGCATTACCATAGTCTTCAAATATTTGAAATATCATGGGTTAGGGATTTCACATCTCCCAGAACCAAATTTCTAATTATTTTCCCATAATCGGTTTCACCTACTGTTCTTTCCATGTCAGTTAATCCATAGCTCCATCCTTTCATTTATTCACTCTAAAAATCTAGAGCTATCCTTAACTTTTTCTTCATCTCACCCCACATCCTCATAGCTCTACAATATATCCATGTATCAATTGTCCCACTGCACCCCAATCAGTGGGTCACCCTAACAGACTGTCAGCTTGTCCCGTTCCTTGACCTTTACCTGACTCAGGTCTATTTCAAGGCCAAGAGACAGTGCTCCTTTGAAAGGATCAGAAAGATCATGCCCTTCTCTAAAAGCTTGCAATGGTTTTCCACACCACGTCCAGTAGGAGCCGGAGTGCACAGAATGCCCTCTGCCCCCCACCACCTGTCCTTCCCCCACATCTCCTGCCACTCCTGCCCCGGCCCACTCTCATGCCCCAGGGCTGCAGGCCACTTGCAGCCCCTCACACACACCAGCTACATGTTTCCTCAAACTTTTGGCTCTTCTCAAAGTGATATTCACCCTGGTGCCTATCTGGCTGGCTCACTCTCACTTATTCCAGGGTTTACTTTAAAAATCGGCTTCTCAGTACATCATTGAAACTGGAACTCAGTACTGATAATCCCCTTCCCTGTCACATTTTTCCCAAAGGTATCATAGTTTTTATCTTCTCACATACGTTTCTTATTTTGTTACTTCCTTCTTCCATCAGAATAGAAGTCTCCTGAAGATAGGGATTTTTGTCTGTGTTAGTCACTGCCGTGAACCTACCTCCTAGAACAATGTTTAGCACCCAGTGTGTGCTCAATAAATATTTGTGGAAGACACGATATAAGGGGGTCGTTTGTCTCTCTGTGTGAAGTTAAGAAAAGGAACAACAGCCAATAAGCAGAAATTACAAGGAAGCATGATCTAAGAAATGATAATTCTACCATCTAATGTGTTTCACAAGACTGGGAAGTTCTCTGTCATTACAAGTGCCCTGGGGTTGGGAAGGTCCTCCGCACCTTGAATGACATACGCTTTCCTCTTAAAGATGGAACTGAACTAATGAGCTAAGGGTGTTGTCATGGCACTGTCACTTGCCCTGTACAGGGGACTGGTATGCAATATGACACTCAACCATGACCAATACCCGAGGTTCCTTCCTTCCGTGAGTCTTTGGTTCAGCTATGTGTGTCAAAACCCCACCATTTGTGTTCATTCCTGAGAAAGAGATAATACAACCCCACTTTCTTCTAACTATTTACTAGTCTAGGGAGAAGGTTATGTTATGCCGAAAAATGCACTCAGCCACGAAAAATGCACTCAGCCACATACAAGTTACCATTCACAACTGCCTGCCCCAGCTGCCTCAAAGAGTGTGGGGAGCATCAAAGAGGGGATTTAGGAAAGCTCTTTGAAAAAAAATTACTCTCTCATAAAAATCTAACATGGACATGGCAACAAAAAAACCCAATACGATATGCTCAGTGTTTAATGTCTTTTTTGAAATGTACAACATCTTACCAGTAACGCACAGAGAGAGGCTTCAGCTGTGTGGTGGTAAGACATATTATGAATTCGTCCATACCAAAGTTATGCTGGAAGAAAAGGTACTTGTTACCTGTTGAAAGAGAAAGCTCATTGTGTTCCCAGAGATGATGAAACTTTGGAATGGTACTATGTCCCAGTTATCATAAATAATGGGTCGATTAATTTAATGTTCTTTAATATACAATTAATATCAATATAATATCACTATCAATCTTGATAACATTTATAAGGGTTTGGAAACTTACTGTCCCCCCTTGGACCATGGAAGGGGCTCAGAGAAACTTAAAAGTAGGAATTTTCAACCTTGCTTTCCTGTGTCACCCTGCGGGATGGGGTCCCTACATATGGGGCTGGCTCCTATACTCTTTCCTGGGACAGGAAATATGCTTTCCTCTTAAAGATGAACTCATGAGCTAGGGCTGTTGTCATGGCACTGTCACTTACCCAGTAGCATGGAAGCACCAGCTGCACTCACATCTGTGTGGCTGGACATAGAGAAAACGAGGAAGGGCCTTTTCTCATACCTGGAGACCTGCCAAACAGCCCGGTGGTCATCTGTCATCTGCGGGCAGGGTATTAAGGGATGAGTGTCCTTCAAAAGCCTCTCACAGAGTGATGGTTTTTGGGGGCTGGGAAAATCACAAGGAAACCCCCTAGAGGGATGGAGCTCTGAGACTACCCCAATTTGCATGCAGTTCAGTGTAGGGAGAAGCTGCTTAAAGGCAAAGATTTTAGCTGCACTGGGAGCTTTGGCCTTTTCAGTGGAGAGACCCAAGAGACTAGCTGTCAAAACACAAGTGTCTTGCTGAAACCGCCTGGCTGAGAGAGCTTGCAGGCTGTCAGGAGGGGCGGGGGGAGGATGCAGGGAGCTTCAACCCACCCCAAGTTTGGAATGTGGCTAATACGTAGAAAGAGGAAGGGGATCAGGACACGCGGAAGGAACAAAGCAACAAGCAAGAGGCTGTGTCTCCAAAAGCATCTCCCTCCAGACAACGCGCTGCAGCAACGCATATGTTTTAAAAATTCCTTCATTCAGTTGTACAAATAAGAAAGCGGGTTTCTTTGCCTTTCCCCTGATTACATCGTCCCTGTCCCCTGTTCATCCGATTCTCTCAGTAGTGATTCCCACTGTGAGACTGGCTCCTCGAAGCAGAGCTAAGAAACTGTAGGGTTTTCTGCTATTTCTTCTCTGCCTTTCCTTTTAAAACTCGAGTCAAAGTCCCTTTCCTTCAGTAATCCTTGATATTCCCTCAGGAGCTGAGTTAAGATTTAATTGTGAAATTTGCATAGTAACTCAGCAAATAAATTCCCCATCTCTCACAGACCTTGCACTGCAGAGGGCCATTTTAGTTATAAATCACTTACTTGGTGATCTCAACTGCATCAGCATTTTGTACCCTGGAGCAAAGTGAAAAGGGGGTGGATATCCAATGACAGGCAGGGTTAGTGTTTGAGCAGCAGTGCAGAGTGGGGCCTGGGGTTAGGGGGGGCAGAACCAGTTTGCATGGGCGTCTCACCTGCTGCTTCTCCCACAAAACCCTTGTGAAGGCAGCCTGGGCCTCCCACCTGCCCCCAGGAGACTTCACGCACCTCCTTTTTTTTTTTTTTTTTCAGCATCTGTGATGCCAGGAAATTCAAAGAGGTGAGCAGAACCTGCGGGTGGTGTGCCGTCCCCATGGTCCCGGCTGTTAAGTAAAATGTGGAAATCACCAACACCTGGGTGACCACAGCCAAGGGTGCGGGCTGTGAGTCTGGCAGGCATGAATCCAAGGACGGCAGTCTTCCTATGGCCGTGTCAAGTTTGTAGAAGACAAGCTGTCCCTAATCCCAAGTCCAGCTGGAGGGCCGAGGCTCTCCTTGGGACTCGGCTAGTAAGGGGGTCTGTTTTGTTTTCTTCCTTCTTTCCTCAAGCTGAAAATGCTCAATTCTGAAAGGTTCCAGGATGTTATAAGGATGGTTGTTTGGAAAACAAACGTCGTCAAGGCCCAGGAACCTTTTAAAATGATATCTTTGAGTGTTTTATCTTAACATTGCAAGAAGCTTCCTCCTTCTAGCTTGGGTCAAATACAAGCCTGGCTTAGGTTACAGAAGGCGGTCATCACATGCTGCCCAGCTGTGATAGCAGAAGAAGGCGAGGGGACTGAGGAAAACCCCTGGGAAGAGCACAAGAAAGCCTAAAGAAAGAAGGAATGGAGTGGATTGGAGTATTTGCCCCGGCTAGCCAATATCTCTGCCTCGAAATAAGGAATGTGAGTGACACGGAACGGAGCTCACTACTGGACTTGGTATAGTATCTCTTGGCCCCTTAACATGTCCAGTCCCTAGGAAAGAAGCCCTCCCAGTTCCCTAGACACAAGCCACTGATGTGGAGTATCAGGGGTTAAATTGTTAACGAACCGAGGCTTGATCATCCTGTTTTAAAGAATGTTGCTACTCTTTAAGGAAAAAAAAAAAAAAAACTTAAAAAGAACAAACAAGGAATTTTACACAGATAAGTTGCATTCACCTAAAAATTTGAAGATTGCTGATCAAACGCAAGCCCTGTAGTCATATTTCCTTCAAACAACTGATTTCAGTTCCTTATTTATTCTGATCAAAACATGGTGCCCTAATTTTCAAGTTATGCTTGTCAGCCCCAGGAGATCAGTGAAAATCTGGATCCTGTAGATGAATCAGCAAGGCGGCACATCTCAGCAGAGGCCCAACTGCCATCGACACACCCCAAGTGGCCCTTCACTGCGAGAGTTCCCTTCTCTTCTCCTTCCCCACCTCTCCCATTTCAGTCAACATGTTAGGATTCATTTCAAACTTATTTTCTTTCTCCTGATTCTATAACTCTATATGATCAATAAGGATTTTTCCCGAGTAAATGTTATCACAAGAAAGCAAAATGAATATAACATAGCTGCTAGAAAAACAAAACCTATTTGAAACCAACACTAGACTCCTGAGTGAAATACCAGTAACATTACATTAAAATCAGGACTGATGACTCCATGCTGAACCTCAGAGTCAAAGCAGTCTATAAGTGACATACACTTATTTGATAATGTGAATGTTACTTTTTTGCATTATTATTATTGCTTAATAAAAAAAAAGTTCTCTCCTCTAGCCTATCAGTTATTATTGTTTTGGAAGTTCTAGATAATGTAATGAAACAGAAAAACATTAAATATGCTCAAGCATCAATACGGGGAGCTATCTTTTGTGAATTATAACCCTCTAGGCCTAGAACATCTAAAATAATTCATCTTAAAACCTGCAAGACTTATTGTCAAGAAGGACAGATGACTTTTCAAAAATGCATCCCGTTCCCTTTAACAATAAAAGTAAACATACCAGGAAAATTAGGAGACACAGGGGAAGCTACAATAGCAGAAAGAGAGCTTTCTTGCAAAACCTGAGAACAGTGTTTTTCAACCTTTTTTATCTCAAGGCACAGTTGAACCTATCCTAAACTTCCACGGCACATTTAAATTATGCTAATCAAAAAAAAAAAAGAGTAAAAAACAAGAACATACTTATTGTGCTTTGAACGTCTTTCAAAAATAATTTAATTAATGCTCTTTAAAAATATTCACAGTATACCTAATATCCTCTCACGGCACACCAGTGTGCCACAGCACTGAGGTCGAAGATCATTGCCCCACAGCGTCACCATGCCAACCCTCAAGAACAGAAGCTGGCCTTAGGACATGAAGCCTGAAGGCAGGAATAGTAATCGAAACTCAGAATACACTACAGTGGATTTTCTCACCCCTCACTCCTGTTCAGGCAAGTAGAATCTTTAACCACCAGGCACTGAAGGCCACGTCCCTTTATAAAATGATGCTCTTTATTAAATAATGAGAAGGAATGTGTGGATGTTAGTTGCAAAGTAAATCCACCCTCAGTTCAGTGGTGTCAAAGCTTAATTGCCACCTCCCTGTCTGGTCTGATGCCTCTGGCCCACAAGGCTTACCCATGTTCAGACAAGGACCACACTCAGCTGTGCAAGCCGCGCCATCCAGCAGGCAGGTGGGCACCTCGAGGAAGAATGGAATGAGAAGGAGAAAAGCAAGGCCCGCAACATAGAACATGGCATGTGGGAAGGAACCACTAAGGACATAAACGAAGACTCCTTGAGAGGGACCTTCCACAAATAACCTCCTTGAGTGGAAACTTCCACCTTCCACAAATTAGTTCCACAAATAGCCTTTCTTAGCCCCCTCAAAGAAAATAAGATGATGTTAATTTATAAGACAAAAACAGTGTGGCATTCAAAAGAATGGAAGCAGAAAAAAACAGGAAAACAAGAAGCATCTCTTGGCAGGGAAAAGGGTTTGATGAAACAATCTTGTAGAACGGCTAAAAGAGGAAAGCATTACCTCCCAGAATAAAAAGAGAAATGAAAAAACATGAGGTAAAAGGTAAGTGGCAGGGCTGCGCACTTAAGAGGTAAAGTAGCTCAGCGGAATCTCAGAATGAGAGGAAAGGAAGCAGAAAGGAGAAACACCTGAAATGGCGCGGTCATGACCTCTCAGAGCCGCAGACAGACACGTTCTCCAGGATAAAGGACCCTCTGAGAACCCCCCACCGAATACATTTCCACACACAGTCTCATCAGAATGCCAAGAACAAAGAGACCAGTCTCAGAGCTACCAGGGTGGGTCGGGACAGCAGGTCACAGAAACAGGAATTGAATCAGTGTCCCTCATGTCACCAGGAATGCTGTATGGAAGAACATAATGGAGTTGACTCTAGACTGTTCCAAAAGAAATTACATGTAACGTAGAGTTCTGCGCCCAGGCGATCACCTCTCGACCCTGGCAGAGGACTGGAGAGACGCTCTTGGGAAGGATTAGAAACAGAGCCTTCTCTGGACTCAGGGACACCAGGCATCTCTTAGGCAAGGGTTGGGGTCATCTCAGAAGCAAGGCTTAAGTGAAAGTCTGGACAACAACGAGGGCCTCAGCCCCTTCCCCATTCAACTCCCAGGACCCTGGTTGAGAGGCTTGTGATTTGCAGGCAAAGGATCGGAGAATTTCTGTCTGAGGGAATTGCTGAGCTGGAGATAAAAAGACAGAAACTGACATTTCCAGTACCACCAATGAAAAAAAGAGGCCAGGTCTCCACCCCCGTCTCCCTAGAGTGAGGGCCACTAATTAGAATCTTAGATTTTTCGGGGCCTTGCCTTTATATCTGAATGGACAAAAAAAAAGGATCACTGGGCACCTGCGGGAAGCAGTAACATGAAAGAAAGGCAAAAAGAGACAAAACCAAACACGTTCAAAGGGGTTCTGTTATAAAGACATAGTGAATTCAGAGAGGAAGGGAAAAGTTACTTCCGAAAATCCTCCCAGTAAGGTAAGAAGAGACAATAATTCATAAAATAAGAATAGTAAGTTATAAAAATAATAGTGAATAAGAAAAATGCTTTAGACAGTGAATTATGATGGCAGAAAATTAGGAAATATATAAATAGATAGCATAAAAAATAAGTTTAGAAAATCTCCCAGAAAGTAGAATAAAATTCCAAAGCGATGGCCAGCACCAAGGGACATAAAATTAGATCAATCCAGAATATTCTATATCTAAATATTAGAAGGAAAGAACAGTGAAAAAAATAAGAGTTCTTGAATATTAATTTCTACATTGAGAAATACCATCAAGAGTCCATTGAATTAAATTTAAAAATACCCTCAACTATTTATATAATTTTCAAATTATTTTGAAATATATATTGGGGGAAAAAGGTATCTTAAAAATTTCTCAGGGGCAGGCAGGGGAAGAAACTGGCCATGTATAAAGAGATCAGGAATATGAAAAATAATTGATTGACTTCTCAAAAGCAACACTGGAAGCCAGAAAGCAATAAAGAAATTCCTCCAAAATTCTATGGAAAATTATTTCTAAGCTGGAATTCTATCTAATTCAGCCAGATTAGTAATTGAGTGTGAGTGTGGCATGAAAATACTCTGAGAGGAACATTCGTAGGATGTTGGTGCCCCCAGAGGCTGTGCTTCACCAAACAGGAAATAACCCAGAAGAGAGGAAGAGGCGGGAGTACAGGAAATAACCCAGAAGAGAGGAAGAGGCGGGAGTCATTCGGTGAACAACAGAGAGGACGAAGGCGTCCTGGGAGGACTCGAGGACAGCAGTACGAGAGAGAACTGTCAGTCTGCCTGGAGCAGAAATACATCTGAGAGAAACAACTGAACAGATAGATTTGCTGATGTCTGAAAGGAGTTAACAGTTGTGTGGATCATTCAATGATCAGTGAGAACTGTACAGAAAAATAAAGGAAACGATCTGTAAAATGAGAGGTGATAAGTAACTCCAAGGCAAGCAGAAATTTACCTGGAACTTTGACTCTCTGATTCAGTGGTGAACAAGGTTTTATGTGAACTCTTAGGGATTCTAGCTGGAGTCTTGAGTTGTGATTCTATCAGAATCCCATGAAAGGTGGGGAGACTGCGGAGATTTCACGGAGAGGAAAAGCTCAGCATTCAGTGCACGGGAAGGCACCAAGGAGAGGGAACTGGTTGCCCTTTGAGAGAATCAGAGGATTGTGGTTTATGCTGGAAGAGTGGTAGGACCTGCTAAACACATCTGCCTCTAATCTGCGAACTCAGTCAATGTCTTCAAGAATGTTCTAAAAATGTTTAATAGGTATCTTCTCAAGTACTCCTCATCACCCTTCATAAAATAACCACTCCCACCATCCTCCCTGCCTCTTATTCAGATCTGTTTATTCATCACCACCACCTGAGACAGATACATTTTGTTTATTCATTGCCCGTGCTCTTCTACCCCAGTTAGAATGTGAACATCAGGAGATCAGAGACTTGGCTTTCATTCAGTGTTCCATGGCTGACACCTACAGTAGGGCCGAAAATAAACTAGATACTCAATAAATAGTTGCTAAACAAAAAATATGGAAGTTCATTTTACATTAAAATTTTCTACTGTTTAAGGGATGGATGTTAATTTATGTTACGGTAATTTTTTCCAGACTTATTGAGTTATAATGGACAAACAAAAATCGCATATACTTAAATGTACAACCTGTTGATCTGGTATATGTGCACATTATGAAATGATTACCACTATGAGTTAATTAGCACATCCATAACCTCACATGGTTACTTTGTTGTGTGTGTGGTGAGAACACTTAAGATCTACTTTTTCAAGCACAGAATATATTTTTCACTATAGTCACCAGGCTGCACCTTAGGGCTCCAGAACTTATTTATCTTACAACTAAAAGTTTGTACTCTTTAACCGGCACCTCTCCATTGCCCCCAACTCTCGCTCTTGGCAACCACTGTCCCGCCCGTGAGACGCGGTTATTCGTGGGGGCGAGGGGGACCGAGCCTGAAAGAGAATGGGCGAGAAAGA
>CAUYON010010315.1:0-15588 GCA_963573935.1 Arctocebus calabarensis | reverse complement strand
TCTGCATCAATTGAGAGAATCATATGGTCTTTATTTTTTAATTTGTTTATGTGCTGAATTACATTTATAGATTTACGTATATTGAACCAGCCTTGAGATCCTGGGATAAAGCCCACTTGGTCATGGTGTATAATTTGTTTGATGTATTGCTGGATTCTGTTTGCTAGGATCTTGTTGAATATTTTTGCATCAATGTTCATTAGTGATATTGGTCTATAATTTTCTTTTTTTGTTGGGTCTTTCTCTGGTTTAGGGATCAAGGTGATGTTTGCTTCATAGAATGTATTGTTTAGTAATCCTACTTTTTCTATATTTTGGAAGAGGTTGAGTAATATAGGTACTAGTTCCTCTTTAAAGGTTTGGTAGAATTCTGACGTGAAGCCATCTGGTCCTGGGCTTTTCTTATAAGGGAGATTTTGCATTGTTGATGCTATTTCACAACTTGCTACAGGCTCATTTAACATTTCCACTTGGTTCTGACTAAGTCTTGCTGGGTGGCATGCTTCCAAGTATTGGTCAATTTCCTTCATATTTTCATATTTCTGGGAGTACAGTTTCTTGTAGTATTCATTGAGGACCTTTTGGATTTCTGAGGGGTCTTTTGTCATTTTGTTTTTACCATTTCTGATTGAAGAAATTAGACATTTTACTCTTTTTCTCCTGGTTAAGTTTGCCAAAGGTTTATCTATCTTATTGACCTTTTCAAAAAAGCAACTTTTTGATTTATTGATCTGTTCTTTAACTCATTTGTTTTCAATTTCATTCAGTTCTGCTCTAATTTTGGTTATTTCTTTTCTTCTGCTGGTTTTAGGGTTGGGAAGTTCTTCCTTCTCCAGTTACTTGGGATGTCCCATTAATTTGTTAACTTCCTCCCTTTCTGTTTTCTTGAGGAAGGCTTGCAGTGCTGTAAATTTCCCTCTTAGGACTTTGCAGTATCCCATAGGTTCTGATAATTCATGTCTTTATTGTCATTTTGTTCAAAAAATCTGGTAATTTCCTTCGTAATCTCATCTATCACCCATCTATCCTTCAGCATAAGGTTATTTATCTTCCATGTTTTTGTTTGGGATTGCCGATTCCTGTTATTGTTGAGTTCAACTTTTATTCCATGGTGGTCCAAGAAGATGCAAGGAATAATTTCTATTCTTTTAAATTTGCTGAGGTAAGACTTGTGACCTAAGGTGTGGTCAATTTTGGAGTATGTTCCATGGGATGACGAGAAGAATGTGTATTCAATTTTATTAGGATGAAATGTTCTGTAGATGTCTGTTAAGTCCAGTTGTTGAATGGTTAAGTTTAAACCTAAAATTTCTTTACTTAGCTTCTTCTTAGATGATCTATCCAACACTGCTAAAGGAGTATTAAAACCTCCAACTACTATGGAGCTGGAAGAAATCAAGTTATTCATGTCTATTAGAGTTTTTCTTATAAATTGAGGTGCATTCCGGGTGGGTGCATAAATATTAATAATTGAAATCTCATCATATTGAGTATTACCTTTAACAAATATGAAATGTCCATCTTTATCTTTCCTTACTTTGGTTGGTTTAAAGCCTATTGTATCTGCAAATAAGATTGCAACACCTGCTTTTTTCTCTTTTCCATTTACCTGGTATATAGATGACCATCCCTTCACCTTGAGTCTAAATTTTTCTTTTAAGGTAAGATGTGATTCTTGTATGCAACAGATGTCTGAGTTTTTGTATCCAGTCAGCCAACATATGCCTCTTTAGAGGACAGTTGAAACCATTCACATTAATTGAAACCAATGATAAATCTTAAGATCTAGCAGACATTTTAATCCTTTTGTCACTGTGTGAGTTGGACTTTTGATAAAAAGTTTCTGGATGAGTTTACTTTTGCATTGGGGGATTATGCTGGTCATTAAGGAGAATAGGTTTGAGAATATCCTTGAGAGCTGGTTTAGTTATGGCAAATTTCTTCAACATGTGGATGTCATTAAAGTATTTAATTTCTCCAGCATAAATGAAGCTCAGTTTACCTGGATACAAGATCCTGGGTTGAAAGTTATTTTGTTTGAGGAGATTAAAAGCCTATTACCCTTCTCTTCTTGCTTGAAAAGTTTGATCAGAAAGATGTGCAGTTATTCTAATATTCTTCCCCTTGTAAGTTATTGATTTCTTGCACCTGGTTGCATTCATAATTTTCTCCTTCATATTTACTTTAGTGAACTTAATTATGATGTGCCTGGGGGATGTCTTGTTTGGGTTGAGTCGTGCTGGGGTTCTAAACTGTCTACTATCTGAATTTCAGAATCTCTTGGCATGTCTGGAAAGTTCTCCTTCATAATCTCATGAATAAGGGATTCTGTGTCTTTTGAGGCTGCTTCATCACTTTCGGGGATCCCTATGAGGCGAATATTGGTTTTCTTCTAGTTATCCAAGAGCTCTCTGAGAGAATGATCTGTTTTTGCCTTCCATTTCTCTTGCTCTTTGGAGGTTTGAGAGCATTCGAAAGCTTCGTCTTCCATGTCAGAAATCCTTTCTTCTGCTTGCTCCATTCTGTTACTGTGGGATTCTACTGAATTTCTCAGATCTTTAAGGGCTGCAACTTCTTGTCTCAACATGTCAAAATCTTTGGTCATTTTGTCTTTGAATTTGTTGAATTCTTGAGACATCTTTTGGGTCATCTTCTGAGTTACTGCTTGAAATTCTAACTCCATCTTTTCCTCCATTCCACTGATCTTATTTGCAATCCAGATTCTGAATTTGATTTCAGACATCTCAGCCATTTGCCTATGCGGGAGATCTTGTGCTGTGTCTGCCTTGTTGTTACTTGGAGGGGTTGGTCTACTCTGATTATTTGTATTGCCAGAGTTTTTCCGTTGATTCTGCCCCATGGTTGTTTTTCAGCATTGTGTCAGGCCCTTCAAGTGGTGGGCACAGGGTCGTGCGGTTGTCTGGGAAGTTTTTGGCCAGCGGTGGGCCTGCAGAGAGGCCTGGTAATCACCGGTGGGGACCCTGGAAGAAGGCTGGCCTGTGGAGGCCCCGTGGGTGCCAGGTGGAGTCCTGCGCAGTCGTCAGGAGTGACCCTGGCCAGGGGCCTGGTGGTCACAGGTGGAGTCCCTGGCAGAAAGCAGACCTACTGAAGCCCGGCAAGTGTGGGATGTAGGGCCAGGTGGTCGCTGGGGGATTTCCTGGCTAGGGGCAGGCCTACAGACGCCTGGCAGTTGCCAGCAGAGTCCCTGGCAGAAGGCTGGCCTGCAGAGGCCCCATGGGTGCCAGGTGGAGGCCTGCGTGGTCGCCGGTACTATCTGTGACCAGGGGCAGACCTGCAGGGGTCCTGTGGGTGCCAGGAAGAGGCCTGTGTGATCGCTGGGGGAGTTCCTGGCTGGGAGAAGATATGCAGATGCCTGGCAGTCACCAGCAGAGTCTCTTGCAGATGGCAGTCCAGTTGGCGTAGGGCCAGGCAGTTGCCAGGAGCATTTCTGGCTGTGGGCCGCCCTGCAGAGGCCTGGTGGTTGCAGGCAGATTTCCTGGCAGAAGGCAGGCCTGCGGAAGTCCTGCAAGCTCGGGCACGGAGCCACACAGTCGCCAGGAGATTTACTCACCAGGGGCAGACTTGCAGGGGTCTTCTGGGTGCCAGACAGAGGCCTGCGTGGTCACCGGGGGAGTTCCTGGCTGGGGGAAGACCTGCAGAGGCCTGGTGGTTGCCGGCAGAGTCTCTAGCAGATGGCGTATCTGCGGAAGCCCAGCCAGCATGGGCGTAGGGCCAGGCAGTTTCTGGGAGCATTTCTGGCCATGGGCCACCCTGCAGGGTCCTGGCGGTTGCAGGCAGAGTTCCTGGCCAACGGAAGGCCTGCAGAAGCCCTGCAAGCTCGGGCACAGAGGCACAGGGTTGACAGGGGATTTAGTGGCCAGGGGCCAGCCTGCGGGGGCCCTGTGGCTGCCAGGCGGAAGCCCATCTGTTCACCAGGGGAGGAGTTCCTGGTCAGGGACAGACCTGCCGGAGGCCTGGTGGTTGCCATCAGAATTTCTAGTAAACAGCAGACCTGCGGAAGCTTCGAAAGCTCGGGGCACAGGGCTAGGCACTCGCCTGCTGCTTCCCTGGCTGGAAGGGATGGAGCCTTGCATGGCCCCACCGTAGTCTTTTCCCAGTGGGGCAATAGTTCTGGAAGCCCAGGGTGGGGGTGCTGCTCAGAGACCTCCTCCCTCAGTCTCAGCAGGGGTTAGGCTTCTCTTTCCTCAGGTAAGGGGGGAAGGGTGTACAGTAAGTTCAGAATGGTGGGGAAAACTTTAGTTCAGTTTTTCTGCCTAGCAATAGAGTTTTCAGAGTCACACCAGGGAGCTCAGGGGAAGCACACCTCACTTCCCACAGCACTCTTCCGTTGGGTGAAACAAGAGGTCCACAGTTCACTGCTTGTCTGAAGAAAACATGCAGGAGCAAAAGACGAGAATAAAAAGAAAGGAAACAGAAAAGCAAGAAACTCAGCTTTCTTGGGGGAGGGGATGGGCACTCTTCCTTTCAGATGAATTTTGTACCTAAAGCGTGCTTTCTTGGGGTTTCAGCCAGTCTCAACAGAGTTTATCTGCAGAAATCACTTCTCTCTCTTGGCTTGGCTCCCAGTATTCAGCTTAATTGCGCAGTTTCTGGAGGTTATCTTCCCTTTTGGACAGGAGCCTTTTTTAGAAGCTGCTTCCAATCAGCCATCTTGCTCTGTCCCGTCCATTTTGTAAACTTTGGATTCAGTCAAAAGGCTGCACTTAAGAACCTAGAAGGCCACATGTGGCCTTAAAACCTCAGATTCCCCATGCTTGGTTTATAGTTTTGTTTTGTTTTGTTTTAAGACAGAGTTTTGCTTTGTCACCCTTGGTAGAGTTCCATGGCATCATAGCTCACAGCAACCTCAACTCCTGGGCTCAACTGATTCTCTTGCCACAGCCTCCCGAGTAGCTGGGACTACAGGCACCCTCCACAGTGCCTAGCTATTTTTAGAGACCGAATCTCACTTTTGCTCAGGCTAGTCTCCAACCCCCCGAGCTCAGGCAATCTGCCTACCTCAGCCTCCCAGAGTGCTGGAATTACAGGCCTGAGCCACTGCAACCAGCCCTGGTTTATAGTTTTTATCTCTCCCTTTAGGCCATGGGCTTCTTGAGTACCACTTGCACTTAGCACAGCGCCCCTAGCTCACTATAAACACTTCAGAAATAGAGCATAATAGTATTTCATAAATCCTTTGCTGTGGACTTCATGTTCTAGAGATATTTTACACTGTCTTAGTCTCTTCAACACAGTTATTAAATATTTGAGTGTCTTGAGTTGGTCCTATCCCCTCTTCTCCTTGCACTGTATTCTCTCTCCTTCCACACACTCTCTCTGTCTCAATTATCCATACACACTTTTACAGCTTATCTTCCTTATAAATCTGATTGCCAAATTCTTATCTCCAGATCTTTTCTTAGCTCCAAAGCTTTTATCTGTTTGGATGACTCAATGGTACCTCAAACCCCATATGTCCAAAACTGAACATTTGATTTTCCCCTGCCAAACCTGGCTCCCCCTGGTGTCCTTTAAAATTCAGTGAATGAAATCCCTATCCATGTTGTTCTGTAATTTTTGGTCATCTGGGTATATACCCAGTAAAGGAATTATAGGGTCATTCTTTCAGTCTAAAATATAACTATGCGAAATAACATCTATATACCTATCTGTTAATGTGTGTAAATGTGCTTCAGGATACTACTCATTTATTAAACAATAGTGCATCTGAATTACTTCTAAGTTACCACTTCCTCTGGGAAAACCAAAAGTCAGTAAAAGTATGATTTACTGCATTCAAATCTGCGTGCATCTCTTACAAACCATTGTAGCCTAGGATTCCATTTCCTCACATGTAAATGAAGCTAATAATAAAAATCCTCAGCAATTAGAGGTATGCTAATCAATTATGATAATATACACTACTGGATTACAGTGACTGGCTCAGAGTAAGTTCTTCATCCACATTAGCTGTTGACCTTGAAAGGTAGTAAAAATAATAATAGTAAAACAGCATCTGTGCTTTTGAGAAATAAAAAAAACATTTTTTTCCCCATGACCAAATTGCAACATTATTCTTCTCATTGAGGTAATTAAATGCTATTCTCATAATCAAATAAGAGTGAGGAATTCGGGGAGAAACTGAGCCATCATATTGAATTAGGCATAAAAACATAGTCTTCAAGGTAGAGTGATGAAGATATAGGACTATACATTTCCAGCCGGCATTGATAGTACATTAGAGAGAGACTTCTTCTTTTTCTAGAAAGCAAGGGGAGGTAACTCAACACATGGAAACTGTACTTGCAGCAAAGACACAAGCAAAGGTCAAGAGACTCAGAGCACAGGGCCCCAGCTCTACTGTCCACTCAGTTAACTCTGTTGCTGCCTATACTAAAACATGTTTATATAAAATATAGCTCTATAAAAGACACCTAGAACATGGAATGCGTATTCACTTCCTCTTTCCTAAGGAACTGTCAAGACTCCGTAACCAGTAGAACTAGACACATTTTCTCTAAGCTGATGCCATGCTGTTTGATTTCACTTAATCACTTAGGGGTTTGTGCTGTTTTTCTCAGGATCCCACTTGCTGAATGTTGGTCTTGGTTTGCATATTTATTAACTGGGAAATGGAAGATAAAAATGACTTACCCTATATCTGTGAATAACTAACTATTCTTTTGCACATGAATTGCTGCAGCTCTTTGGTGTTCTTAACTGGGCCTGATGTTTGCAGGTTCTCTGCAAGAATCAATATTCAACTGCTTCCCATTAAGGAGAAAATGGCTAACGACCCTCTCCTGGGAAAAATATTCTTCCTATTTGAAGTGAGAATAACATCGTATTTTTCCTTTTGCAAACAGAATGACAACAGATCAAACATCGTATTATTAACTATTTTCTTGGGATGACTTGAGTTTGAATTTTGGTGTTAGATTATGTACTGTATGTAATACTGATTGGATTAAACAAAGGCAATATTAATATTTAATACTGAGTCTAAGAAAACAGCTATGGACTAAGTCATATCACATAGTAATGACAGATCCTGAGCTGAGAGGTGTGCCTGGCCACTGTGAGTCTCTCTCCAGTTAAATGTCCTCACACACCCTAAAAGCCATAAAGCCCAATTCTGTGGCATATTAACCTACTGTCAAGGCCTGCTTACTTTTACAGGAAGTCCCTGTATCAGGTCAAGGGTAGGAACTTGCTTTTGCTCTATTTGTTATTGTTTAATGTTCCCAGAGCTGAGTCCTCTCCCACATCAGGAGCTGTTATTGCAGATATAAAATGCAAAGGATCTTCCATGGCTTCAGCAGGATCTGGAATTTTCCAAGTGAGCTCTATTTTTATTTCCTTCTATACTGTGATGAAAAACATGAAATGGCCACTTCTAAGAAACTTGTGACTGTCAACATGAAAATAACTTTTATTTTCCCCTGAAAGCACAGTGCCTCAGAGAACATGCTGACTTCAACGCAAGGCTCTAGAGTTTCTACTGGTGTTTGCCTAAAATCCTCCTTCTATAGCTCACTTGGTCAGGCTGACTCTGTTCAGCCATTCATATCTGAGCATTTCTCAGCTTTCTTTGTTTGTTTTCCCTTTGATAGCCCTATAGTTATTACTCTATTTACCTCAAGTTATTGGTACGTGCTGTATTCATTTTATTCAATCATTTATCAGGGAGCCCATTTCCTCTTGCGTATTTCTATTCTTGACATTATTGTGAAAAATCAGTCTTCTTACCTCCCCCACCTCATATGACCTTCAAAACTCATTGTTTCTTCCTCTGACTGCGCTTAGCTTTTCCCTACCACTTTAACTGACTGTGCATTCAAATTGGTAATTCATTCTTGGCCATGACTTTTTCTGATAATTTATTCCCAGTAAAAATCATCAGTTGCTTTTGAAATAATCTTTAGAAATAAAGCAAACAAAGCAAAAGCTATTACCCATGTTAGGTGTACAGCAGGAATCAGGAAGCCTTGGCACACTGGCTTGACTTTATCGAGTCTCTTAGGTGACTAAGTTATGGATGTCGTTGATGCAGACTAATGAATTTGTTTCACTGATAGGATATGATTATTCTCATGTTCAAAGTAAACCCACTACGAGTTTAGAGGCTAAAGAGCCCCTGTGAGATTAATCTATTAACATTCCCAAACTGATGGAAAAACAAGCTCACAGCCCTGTTCAACAACACTATACTGAAAACTAAATGATCACTCTCTTTCTTACCGCCCAACCCAGCTATCTCATTCTGTATTAGTCAGAATTTGTAATTGAGATACACGAATCCACTCTAGCTATTGTCCACACAAGAGTATTTTCAAAAAGATATACAGGTCATGGAAATGTTGCGAAAAACAAACAAACAGAATATTTTAAGGATGGTTGGTCTTTATAGCAAAATAATAGAGAAAATTATTAACCAATGGTTTTCCAGTAAGGACTAGATCTCTCTCTCTGCCTTCTTTCTTTCTTTTTTTCATGCCAGTATGCTGTCCCCCTTCTCTTTTCACAGACCACTGATGAGCCTAGCAGAGGAAAAGATGTAACTTCTTTCTTTTAAATTTCACCAGCTCCTTTGTCTTTCAGAATTTGTTCCCATAGCTTCATGTGGTTCCTGAGTGTCCCAGGCAAACAACAGAAAACCAGCTCTGCTGCTGGTTCCAGGAGCATCTCCTGTCCGTCACTGCTTAAGCCAACAAAATGGAAATGGTGCAGCCGCCTACTCTGCTTCTATGTGAGTTGGGGCCAAAGCAAATTTCTCTCAGGTCAAAACTAATATTTGAAGCTAGAGCCAGAGTAACCCAAAAGGCACTGTGTAAAATGTCTCAGCCCAAGAATTCTGGACAGAAGATGTAAGTATGAATTTTATGCCTTCCTTCTGCAGAACTGCTGATGCCTCACTCTTCCTTTCTCTCTACTTCTATCTCACCTTCTCTCTCCTGTCTATATTTTCATGATTCCTATTCTCAGAGTCTCTCTTTTCCCTCCAATTCTCTCCATATTTTATCATTTTAACATTTTAATCCACAAATCAGTTTTTTCCTTGTTTTCCTTCCAATTCTGACCATAATCTGAAACTCAAACATATTTTAGAGAGTCTTTCTTTCTTCTTCTTCTTTTTTTTTTTTTTTCTAATTAGAGATGGGACCTTACAGTATTGCCCAGGCTGGACTCAAATTCCTGGGCTCAAGTGATCTTCCTGCCTCAGCCTCTCGATCAAGGAACTGGGACTACAGATGCGTGCCACCACTCCCAGCCACCATTTTAAGGGTTTTTTTTAATACTTAGCAAAAGTGATTTTAATTAGTCATTCTTCATCTATGACAGTGAGTTAAATATGTTCTTTTTTTTCCTTTTAATTTGTTCTTTTGTTTTATTGAGACAGCGTCTCATTCTTTCACCTTGGGTAGAGTGCCTTGGTGTCATCATAGCTTACAACAACCTCAAACTCTTGGGCTCAAGCAATTCTCTTGATTCAGCCTCCTGAGTAGCTGGAACTACAGGCACCTGCCTGGCTAGTTTTTCTATTTTTAGGAGAGACAGGATCTTAGTCTAGTCCAAGCTGGTCTGAAACTCCTTAGCTCAAGTGATCCACCTGCCCTGGCCTCTCAGAGTGCTAGAAGTACCGGCGGAAACTACCATGCCTGGCTTTGTTCTAATTCTTTAAGAAAACATTTCCAATCAGTTTGTCTTTTTCACAATGAACTAGAATTAAAGACCAAGCTTTCCAAAGTAGGAAGAGTATGGAGTTTGGAGGCCAGGCTGGTATTCTAATTCTTCTATAATGCTCTTAATCTCTGTGGCCTTCAGTCCTTTCACTTTGAAGGTAAAAATAACAGAAATACTTACCTTGGAATTATGTCACGAGGATTAATACTATAATTATTTGAAAGCACCTGGCAGATCACAGGTCTCCATAACTATACATGCTATTATTGACTGTTCCTCACACTCTCACCCCCGCCCTGGGGGGACCTTCCATACACAAAGCACTTGTGCTCCTCAGCCTTACATTCTTCTCCTTGTTTGTTTGTTTACATGCCAGAGGGAAGATCATGGTATCTCACTTTTCTTCGATTTTTGTCTTTTGAAAGCAGTAATGGCTACAACAGCAGCAGAGTATTACTTTTTTCTTTTTTTATTATTAAGTCATAGCTGTGTATATTAGTGCAATCAAGGAGTACAATGTGCTGGTTTCATATACAATCTGAAATTTGTTCATCAAACTGCTTAACATAGCCTTCATGGCATTTTCTTAGTTCTTGTATGAAGACATTTGTATTCTGCATTTAGTAAGTTTTCCCTGTACTCTTCTAAGATACACCATAGTTGTGGCCCCACCAATTACTGTCACTCCACCCAACCTCTTTTCTCCCCTCCCCTCCCATGCCTCTTTCCCCATATTCTTGTACTATATTTGGGTTATAGCCTTCATATGAAACCTATAAATTAGCTTCATAGTAGCACTGAGAAATGTTCTTGGACTGCAGGAAGACACTCTGATTTTTCAGTAGGTGACAGCGTTTTCTTTAGAGGTAAGACTAACACACTCTACATCCACATTGATGGATACAAATCAAAGTGTTATCCAAGACCCAATTTTGGGCAGATGATGTAGCTCATATCATAGCATTTAGTGCATAATTGAGTCATGCACGTCAATAAACGTACTATAGCCTTTTTTAAAAAAGAATAATGATAGGGGCGGTGGCTGTGGCTCAAAGGAGTAGGGCGCCGGCCCCTTATGCCAGAAGTGGTGGGTTCAAACCCAGCCCCAGCCAAAAACTGCAAAAAAAAAATAAATAAATAATAATAATGATAATATACTTGGTATTTTAATGGCCTTATAACCAAATGTCACCAAAAGGCTAGGCCTGTGTTTTGGAAAGGAAGAAGTAGCCTGCATTATGTTTCCATTACCTTTACAAAAGTCAGCAATGAGTACGTAAAATAAAACATTCAGTATAATCCCAGTGTTTTCTTTGTTTATCAATGTATTCACATTGTTCCTTTAATGATCATCATGACTTCATGGCCATTGTGAAATAAATCAGGCTTGTAAGAATAATTCAATTTGGAATATACCAGATTTGAATCCTGGATATTATGTACAGCAGTCTTATCACATTATACAATATTATGGTAGAAAAAAATAGAAGAGATTTTCTTTTATTAGCTCTGCTTCAAATCTGCCATGCAAATTTTGAGTTATCTTGATGTTGTTCATTGATAGCAATGCTTATACATAGTTTTTCTTCTTTTTTTTTGAGACAGAATCCCACCTTGTCACCCTCAGTAGAGTGCTATGGCATCACAGCTCACAGCAACATCAAACTCTCAGGCTCAAATGATTCTCTTGCCCTCCCAAGTTACTGAGAGTACAGGAGCCCACAACAACACCTGGCAATTTCTTTTAGAGATGGGGTCTCACTCTTGCTCAGGCTGGTCTCAAACTTCTGAGCTCAGGCAATCACCTACCTCAACCTCCCAGGGTGTGAGGATTACAGGAATGAGCTACCGTGCCTGGCCTACACACAGTTCTTAAACCTGTTTCAAGGCAGGGTGTTTTGTATTACCAATATGACAAGTTCCACTAGAAGAGCTTATGATTTGTGGGGGGAAGGTCTCTAGTAGAGTTTATTTCTTACTTTTAATGGATTTTTAATACCATCATGTTTCATAAAGTGAAAGAAGCCACATGCAATATGCATTCATTTGGGCTAATTTTTTCCCAGGGCTTGACATTTCTTGCACTTGAGGCAAAACCTTTGTCACTCAAGTCAATATATATATATCACTTATGTGTATGTGTCTATGTGTGTGTGTATATAAAGAAACAATGCTGCACAGTGCTCTTAGTTGAAATGTTTAAGAATCCTGTGTTTGTTCTACCCATGGGCCAACCTCTTCTGTTTATTTACCCTTACAGTGTAACTTGTGGGCATGGACAATATTGTCTCTGATCTACACAGAGCTGCCAACAATCCATTGCAGTCACACATGCAGACAGCCAGATTTGTCCCAGCTTTTTTATGGACCTTCACTGGGAGAAAGACGTTTACTTACTTCATACATAATATTTAAGAGAATACTTACAAAAAAAATCACTGTATTGTATTTGGCATATGGTAGTTTTTCCTATCCAAAACTGGATAGGATCTCTTTAAAATATATGTTTGTCATGAGTAGTTATGCAATATCTAAAGGAGCACAAGAAAGATAAAGCGAGGAAACAGCATATCTCCAGCTAGTGGCCTGACCGACAGGTGATGTTGACCTCTGCTTCCTAAGCACCTGTAGAACCAGGGGAACAAGGGAAAGCATGGAATGCACCGACACAGGTAAACAGGAGTTTTGTGAGGCCAGCAATACTTTTAGAGGAGAATTTCTTGACCATGTCCATTTCCTTGTTGCTGAGGGTTTTGAGCAGTGAAAAGATCAGGCGAGGGGTCCTCATTCACCATCATCTCTCCCCCAGACAAACAGTGGTGTGCTGTGTTCTCTACTTAACTGTACTTCAAGGCCCTACAAAAATTATATGAACAGTCAGTAAATAATTAAGGTTACTTTTTAACATAAAGAGTGTTTCAGAAAAATACGTTTGCATTTTCCGTTGGTGCCCTTAAACTACTGTAGGTAGATAAGTAAATTGCAGCTGTGTTCATTAAGAGAAAGTTCTGGAGGTTAATATTAAATAGCTCCCGACTTTTTCCGACTTTCTGTTTTCTCCTCCACTGTGTTTGTGCAACATGCAGAGCTGAACTGCTGTGGTTTGGGACGACTGAAGCAACATTAGAGGAGTGATCACATGTTTGTTTGCACAGCTCCTTTATCCAAGGAGATCTAAGTGCTTCACAGGGCCATTAATTCTTGTAGCAAACTTTCCATGGAGGCCAGAGCAGGTTCTGCTTTCCTGGTGCTTCCAGAGAAACTGAAACGTGGGTGGGTTCAGTGACCACTCAAGGAAGGAGCTTTCTTGATGGTAGTTGATACCTAGAATCCTCTGGGTCTTGACAAGTGGTTGGAAACTGGCCAACTTCTAAAGAAATTTGTCCCATGTGTTTTGTTCAACAATGATATTGTTGACAACATCCAAAATTGAAGGGTTTATTTTAAAAATAGAGATATTTGGCTTGCAGAAAAAAGTAATGAAAAAAATAATCATTATAACATAGGAGTCTACTCCCAGGGGACCAAAATCAACTGGATCCAGGAGCTTTTCTCTATTAGAGGAGTAGAAATGATTGTCACCTGTCCTGCTTTGCTCTTTTCTTTTCCCTCTCTGGTCCCTGCAGGCATTTGTGTTTGGGACACTTTGTCACAAATATTATGATTTTATAGTCAATTCAAAGGGTAGTTGAAAATGGGAATCATGCCTACAGCAACTGTTGTCCCCTAATTAGCCTGAGAGCTCCTTGCTCAGGGACTGTGCCTTCTCCATGGTTCAGTATCCAGTTTTGAACAGTGCCTGTCCTGTAGTTATTGGGCGAGCCACATTTGATGAATTAATGAAGGGGTGAATGAATGAATGGTTCAAAATGATATTTTAGTCAAGCTGTTAATTATTGGGACTATTTAATAGCAGAGAATTCTCTCTTTACATGAAAAATAGACTTGACAGGTTTTCACATTTGAACTTGGTTAATGGATTTTTACATTTGCTACAGTGATTAGTGCCTGACACAAAGACTCACGGTAAATGGGATCATCAGTCCTAGAATGAGTCAAGGATGGCAAAGTGCAGCCAAAGAACATCCCCCACCATAATTTTAGAAAGTCCGTTGTGAATTGCTCTATGAGGAGAATGTGAAACTTATCCCAGGGAATTTTTTTTCTTAATGGTGCATTGGTGTCAAAGGGCATTTTCCATCCACAAATTGAAGAATAGCTAATTTAATTACAATCATATATGTAAAGTAAATAACGTTTTGCATGTGATAGATTAATACATGTTACTGAATTGGAATTTATATTCAAGTGAATAAGAACTATATATGAATTTAGATAGAAGTTATATGACACATGCAAAATTATATCTTTTTGTATTACACAGATAAAATCTCTTCTACAGAATTCAACTGACATAGAGATATATAAAACAAAACCTGAAAGTATTAGAATTACAGGCATGAGCCACGCAGGTTGGCCCTGAAAGTCGTGTCCTCACAACACCATACCCAGGAGGCTTCCTGCCACACACACTGATATATATCTGTGTTACTACCCCAGAGTTCACTGTTATCAAAAGTTTGATATTCCAAAGTATCTTAAAGTACTTCTTTCTGTTTTGCTTGTTCTAAAAAAGTTGTTTAAAATGGTATAAAAACTGATATGAAATACTATTGAAAGGTAAGAAAAACATAAGAATAAATGATAACACAAGCAAATTTCTAATTATTTTCAAATAAAGTCACAGTTTCCAGATTTACACTTAAGTTATCCTGTTCATTGGAAGTCAAATAAGCCACGCATAACAGCTGGATGATGGACTTATCATTCACTCATTTGTAGCAGAAGTTTCTTCCCTTTTCCTTCTGAGTTTGCACATTGAGAAAGGTAGGCTATGAGGTTGGAACTGCTATTTAAGTAGCTTAATGCTTCTTCTGAATGAAACCCCATTCCTAGTTTCATGATGAAATAAAAAAGAAGTCAATTTAAAGATGGTCAAAGGAAACTTAAGTTGCCAAACATGTAAAACAAACTCCTAAGAATTAGCAGGGGAAGTGAGATCTTACTTCAGTAAGAAAATGCATAAATACACACATAAGCTGTTTCTAAAATTAAAAATAATATATAAGGAAAGATATAGACTTTACATCTTTGGTGTTTACCTAGATGGAGTTGAAACACATTCTTCTTAGTAAAGTATCTCAAGAATGGGATAAAAAGAAGTATCCAATGTATTCAGTACTAATATGAAACCAATATGTAAACAACTATACATCCACACAAAAGAAAAATCACAAGTACGGTCTAGCAAGGGGGAGAGGAAAGGGGTAGCGAGGAGGGCGATTGAAGGGATCTCACCTACTGTACACAAGGTGAGGGTGTTGAGCACGCCCCCTGGGTGAAGGGATCAAGTACAACTGGAACTTTACCTTAGAACTGAAAGCGGGCTGGAAGATGGTGGCAGAGACTGTCCCATAGCCTATCTCTCCCCGGTCAGCAGGTGAGAGGGTGGGAGCTCTGGATCTTTCCCCATGTGAACTATTGGAGTGGACGGGCAGCTGGCGAGACACAATGATCGGGAGGATTGGCATGTTTGAAATATAGTTCTTAACTATGGAAACTATTGCAAACGGTTTCCCTCTGCCTGGTGGAGGGGCAGCTGACCCCTCCCACAGGGAGGACAGCAGGTCCCAACCCACAAGCTCTAATCGGAGAAAATTCCACTGAAGCGTGGAACTCAGAGTTTGATGATCAGAAAGGGGCGCTGCTAGGAACCATGGAGACCTGGGCAGCTCTGGCGTGAGCCGAGGGGTCCGGACTCTGCCAGACTGACACATTGGAATGTCCAAAATAGCGAGTGCCTTTTCTCCAGATCAATGAGAGAGAGAAAGAATGGGTGACCAG
>CAUYON010010314.1:0-14717 GCA_963573935.1 Arctocebus calabarensis | reverse complement strand
GCCAAACAACAATGATGGCTGCAACCAAAAAATGGCCAGGCATTGTGGCGGGCACCTGTAGTCCCAGCTACTTGGGAGGCAGAGGCAGGAGACTCGCTTGAGCCCAGGAATTGGAGGTTTCTGTGAACTGTGATGCCATGGCACTCTATCCAGGGTGACAGCTTGAGGCTCTGTCTCAAAAAAAAAAGATAATTCCTAGGACATTTTGGGAAATTTTAATATGCACTATATATTATATAACTGTCAATGTTAAAATTCTTTCTTTCTAGCCGGGCCTTGTGGCAGGCACGTATAGTCTCAGCTCCTTGGGAGGCTGAGGCAAGAGAATCACCCAAGCCCAGGAGTTGGAGGTTGCTGTGAGTTGTGTGACTTCACAGCGCTCTACCAAAGGTGATAAAATGAGAATCTGTCTCTACCAAAAAAAAAAAAAAATCTTTCTTTCTTTATTTGTAGAGACAGGGTCTCACTATGTTGTCCAGGTTGGTCTTGAACTGGCCTCAAATAATCCTCAGTCTCTGTCTCCTAAAGTATGGGGATTACAGGCTTGAGCCACTATGTCCAGGATAATGTTAAAATTCTCGAATGTGTTCATTGTATTGTGATAATGTAGTAGAAAGTCCTATTTCGTAGGACGTACATGGTCTTAGAAGATCAGAGATTATAAATGTCTATTATATATTTTAAAATAATTTGACAAAAAAAGTTATGTACGCTTATATAGAGTGCAAGATACTAAACAAATATGGCAAAATGTTACCATTTGTCAGTCTAGGTAAAAGGTAGAGATGGGTTTTTTTGTTTGTTTGTTTCTTTGGGTTTTTTTGTTTTTTTTTTGAGACAGGGCCTCAAGGTGTCACCCTGGATAGAGTGCTGTGGCATCCACAGCTCACAGCAACCTCCAGTTACTGGGCTCAAGCGAATCTCCTGCCTCCACCACTTGCTCCTGCTTCAGCAAGTAGCTGGGACTACAGGCACCTGCCACAACGCCCGGCCATTTTTTGGTTGCAGCCGTCATTGTTGTTTGCCGGGCCTGGGCTGGATTTGAACCCGCCAGCTCAGGTGTACGTGGCTGGCGCCTTAGCCTGTTGAGCCACAGGTGCCGAGCCAAGAGAGAGAGATGTTCTTATATCTTTTCTATAGCTTTGTAATTTTTATTGTTTAATTAGTTAATTTTTTATTTATTTTATTTTAGAGACAGAATCTCACTATGTCATTCTTGGTAGAGTGCTGTGGCCTCACAGCTCACAGCAACCTCCAACTGTTGGGCTTAAGCGATTTTCTTGCCTCAGCCTCCCAAGTAGTTAGGACTGCAGGCGCCTGCCACGATGCCTGGCTATTTTTTAGTTGTAGTTATTGTTGTTTGGCAGGCCTAGGCTGGGTTCGAACCCAAAAGCTCCACTGTATGTGGCTGGCATCCTAGCCATGAGCTACTGAGCCTATTTTATTTATTTTATTTTAGAGAGAGGATCTCACTCTATTGCTCAGGCTAGAGTACAGTGGTGCACTTAAAGCTCATTGCAGCCTGGAACTCTTGGGCTGAAGGGATCCTCCCACCTTACCCTCCCAAGTAGCTGTAATATGTACCCATCTAATTATTTTTTATTTATTTATTTTTATTTATTTATTTATTTATTTTGAGACAGAGCCTCAAGCTGTGACCCTGGATAGAGTGCCGTGATTTCACAGCTCACAGTAACCTCCAAATCCTGGGCTCAAGCAAGTCTCCTGCCTCTGCCTCCCAAGTAGCTGGGATTACAGTGCCTGCCACAATGCCCGACCATTTTTTGGTTGTAGCTGTCATTGTTGTTTTGCGAGCCCGGGCTGGATTCAAATCCTCCAGCTCAGGTGTACGTGGCTGGCACCTTAGCCCGTTGAGCCATAGGTGCCGAGCCTTTTTTTTATTTTTTGTAGAGATGGGGTCTTGCTATGTTCCCCAAGCTGGTCTTGAGCTCCTGTCGTCAAGGACAATCCTCCCATCGCCTCCCTAAGTGCTAGTATTATAGGCCTAAGTCACCAGGCCTGGCCCTATAGCTTTGAGAGTTTTAAAAATAGCTGAGAAAGGGCGGTACCTGTGGCTCAAAGGAGTAGGGCAACAGCCCCATATACTTGAGGTGGCCATTCAAACCCAGCCCCAGCCAAAAACTGCATCAAAGAAAAAAAAAAAAAGCTGAGAAAATGAACAAAATACTTAAGGAGATACAATTTTTTTCAGCTCCTTCTACTGAATTAGTTTCTGGAGGATCTGATAATCAAGTGATTCACTGGGAAATAGAGAATAATCAGGTGAGTAGACATGTTTATGATTATAAGAAATTACTGTGATATCTACTTTTATTTTCTATTGATTGATGGGGAGACTGGATTTCATTCTATTTCCTAGTCTAAAGTGTAGTGGCATCATCATAGCTCACTGCAACCTCAAACTCCAATGCTTAATAATCCTGCGTCCTGAATTGCTGGGATTACAGGTGTGAGCCACTGAACCTGCCCCTCTACTTTTACATTTTTTTTTTTTCTCATTTTGACTATGTTCTCCCTTTATGAAATTCCTAGTTCTTCTTATGAGCAACCCAGATGTTGTGTCTTCTATACTTTACAGACCCTGTACCCTTTCCTCTGCTCCCTTATGTGTTTGTTGCCAACCAGTGAATTCCCTGTCATTTTGGAGTAATTTTCGCACTTTTCATGGCGAACTATTTTCATATCAACATGGGCTGATCTGTTTTCAGTGATAGTAAAAATTAATAATATTGTGTTAATAGGGCAGCGTTTGCCACATGAGCATAGATTTACATAATTTTGAGTGATGTTATATGCAAAGCATGATGTGGATGGGCCTCTGTTAATAGGCATTTATGTTGCTTCTAGTTATAAGCAAAGATTAAAAGTGAAAGGTTAGTGCATTAGATACCTGAGCATCTGCCATGCAGAAGATACAGATAAAATAGAGTCCTTCTAGTCATAAAGGAAATACGTAGTTTTGAAGGCAGAATGTATTTGAGTAACTAAAAATATAATGATAGCTCTATGGGTAGGTGCTTTAACTTGTACCACAACTGTAGTACTAGAGTTTAGACAGGGAGGTACAATCTGTGGCTCGGCTCATGGGCCCCATGCTGATTTTGTGAGGACTTTCTTTGCTTATCTGTGGTGTCTGTTATCACAAAAAGTTGTGTGGCCCTTTTTTGTTGCTAATCAGTTTTCATTAGTGTTTATGTAGTTAATATGTGGCTCATGACAATTCTTATTCTTCCAATGTGTAACAGAGGGAGAAAAAAGGTTGGACAATCCTCCTTAAAAGATATTTAAGATGTGGCCTTTGAATTGGGTGTTAAAGTATAGGTTGATTGCCATGGAGAAATTAAAGGGGTAAGGATTCCAGGTAGAAAAAAATTCTAGTCTTTCCCAAACTTATTACGTTTCTGAACCTTTTTCCCCTTTTAAATCTCTTAGCATCCTTGGATCTGAGGGACATAGTTTTGGAAGTGTTACTAGGTGATACACTGTGGGCAATAAGGCTAAAGAAGTAGAATAGGAGAAGATTATGTTGGAATTGGAATACTTGCTTTAAGAGTATTTATTAGCAAGCATTTACAAGTCACTGATGATTTCTAAGCTCAGAAGTATGATTATCAGAAGATGAATCTGACAGCAGTGTGCCAAATTAGAATAGGAAAAAATATGGAGGGATAAGGGATATGGGCATATATATTTTTTGAGGCAGAGCCTCAATTTGTTGCCCTTGGTAGAGTACTGTGGCTTCATAGCAACCTCAAACTCTTGGGCTCAAGCGATTCTCTTGCTTCATCCTCCCAAGTAGCTGAGATTACCGGCACCTGTCTGAACACCTGGGTTTTTTTTTTTTTTTAGAGATGGGTGTCTCGCTCTGGCTCAGGCTGGTCTTGAACCTGTGAGCTCAGGCAGTCCATCCATGTTGGACTCCCAAGTGCTAGGATTACAGGAGTGAGTCACTGCATCTGGCCCTAGGGTGTGTATTTTTGAAGGAAAGTGATTTGGCATTGAGTAGGTGGTTGTCAAAGGAATGGAGAGCTGGTGGGTAAGGAATCAAACAAGTAGTGGATAGTAACAAAAAAATGATGGGATTCTGACTTAGGACCTCAAGAAAGGTGTTTCTTACACAGAAAAATAGCCAAATAGGAGAGATGATATGGGATTCAGCTGTAGACTTGTCATTCAAACTGTTGGCTGGATACTTGTCCTGAGAAAGAGAGGGCAGATGTGGAGGTGGGATTTTGGAGCCATTTACACTTGAACAAGAGCATCAAAGTGAAATGAAACCTGGCTGTTTGTTAGGACTGATCTTGGCAGAGAAATCCAAAGAGGGTATTTGAGCACTCATTTTTGAGACCTTGAACTTTGAGATAAGACTTGCAAGACTTTTCCTCACTGCCAACCCAAGTTCCCCTGTCAGTGGAGAGGATTGCAGGCTAAGCAAGCATTTAATGGCATTCAGCACACTTAGGTAAGAAAAGGAGGATGAAAAGTATAAAAGAGGGAGGAAGGAAATAAGAGGATTTAGGCGAAGGGGCCACATATTATAACTTGCTTAAGGGCTTAACTGTTCCTTCCCCTATCTCTGTGTACACAGGTGCTCAGTGCACTATGATTGCTGATAAAAGGAAATTATTCAAAGCTGGTATAATGAGACATTTGAGTCTTTGAACAGTGAACATTGTTTCTTGAAAAGCTGGTGAATTTGAGAGATTTCTTCTGTTTCGTGTTTTTTCAGATTCTCTGATTCAATTATAACTCTGTTTAAAAATGTGAAAGGATGCCTGTAGTCCCAGCTACTCGGGAGGCTGAAGCAAGAGAATCACCTAAGCCCAGGAGTTGGAGATTGCTATGAGCTGTGTGATGCCATGGCACTCTACCGAGGGCGATAAAGTGAGACTCTGCCTCTACCAAAAATAAAAAAAAAAGCGAAAGGAGTGAGTGCTTTCTTTCTTTTTTTTTGCAGTTTTTTGGTTTGAACCTGCCACCTCTGGCATATGGGGTCGGCGCCGTACTCTTTGAGCCACAGGTGCCGCCGGGGAGTGAGTACTTTCAACAGGTTAAGTTTTTAGGGGATAATGAAGAAGGAAAAAATTATAAAATATGAGCAAAGTCCAAGTTTCTAATAAAAGTCAATCCAGAGCTTTGGTTGTATATGCATAATTACACATAAAAGAGATTATACTACATCTGAGGTTTAAAAAAATTTTTTTTAGGCAGGTTCTTGCTGTGTTGCTAAGGCTGGAGTGCAGTGGCTATTCACAGGCACAATCATCGTGCATTACCCAGCCTTGAGCTTCTAGCTTAAGCTTTCTTTGGCCTCAGCCTCTCTGGTGGCTGAGACTACAGGTGCCCCCTACCATGTCCAGCTTCAACATTTTTTCAAAGAAGTCAAAGGTAAATGATTAAAGGAAATTAGTGTGTGGATCCTTATGTATACGTATTAGCCACCACCTTGAGTGCCAGAGTCTGCTTAAGTAATGGGAAAACAGTTGAAGAGACCTTTAAAAAACACCCCATATTTTAGCAGACAATTTATAGAAGACATTTTTCAAAAGAAGTGGTGGAGGGCGGCATCTGTAGCACAGTGGTTATGGCACCGACCACATGCACCAAGGGTGGCGGGTTCAAACCTGGCCTGGGCCAGCTAAACATCAATGACAACTGCAACAACAAAAAAATAGCTTGACATTTGTGGTGAGCGGCTGTAGTCCCAGCTACGTGGGGAGACTGAGGCAAGAGAATCACTGAAGCCAAAGAGTTTGAGGTTGCTATGAGCTGTGACACCATGGCACTCTATGGGGTGGGGGCAACAAAGTGAGACTCTGTCTCAAAAAAAAAAAAAAAAAGTGGTAGAATCTCACACGTTTGCAATTCTAAAAAATAGACTCAAAACATAAGTCAGAGGGAATAATCGTGAAAGCAGGCAGATAGATGTGAAAAGCAAATACGAACTTCTACTTTTTCCTATTATTATTCTTTTTTTTTTTTTTTAAGACAGAGCCTTAAGCTGTTACCCTGGGTAGAGTGCTGTGGCATCACAGCTCACACCAACCACCAACTCGTGGGCTTAAGCGATTCTCTTGCCTCAGCCTCCCAAGTAGCTGGGACTACAGGTGCCCACCACAACACCTGGTTATTTTTTGGTTGTAGTTGTTGTTTGGCAGGCTTGAGCTGGATTCGAACCCACCAGCTCTGGTGCATGTGGCTGGCGCCTTAGCCGCTTAAGCTACAGATGCTGAGCCTACTTTTTCCTATTTTTTAAGTTTGCAGCCATACTTGATTTTGGCAAATATCATGGGTGCATGCTAAAAGTACTTGATAAAAGTTTGATGGGGAATACAATATTTACTCAATTCCAAAGTATACTCAGATATTATAAAAAAAAAAAAAAAGGAAGTTCACAGTAAAAAAACCCGGCATATACTACCTTTACTAAAGATGAGGGTTAACTTCACTAAAATTGAGACAGACTGACATTATGAGCTTTTTTTTTTTGAGATAGAGTCTCACTTTCTTGCCTTTGGTAGAATGCTATGGTGTCATAACTCAACAGCAACCTCAAACTCTAGAGCTCAAGTGATTCTCTTGCCGCAGCCTCCCAACTAGATGGGATTATAGGTGTCCACCACAATGCTTGTCTATTTTTTAGAGATGGGGTCTTGCTCTTGCTCAGGCTGGTCCTTAGCTCAAGGCATTCTACCCGCCTTGGCCTCCCAAGTGGTGAGATTACAGGCATGAGCCGCCAGGCCAGGCCTACATTACGTGCTTCTTGATGTGCACTTAATGTAGTAGTGCTGTCAAAATGTATAGCCTTAATCTATTCATGCAGAAGCATCACACTAATCCAAAAGGAGGACCATTCTGCAAAGCTGGCTTATATTCTTCAAAAATGTCAATGCCACAGACATCTTGCTATGGTAATAAGCACACATTTATTTACATTATCCTTTTCATTGGCTATAGTGTATATAGTAGAACCTCTATATCTGAGTACCTCCCTACATGGAACACCTCTTTAAGTTGACCTAATTTTTTTTTTTTTTTTTCTGAGACAGAGTTTTATTGTGTCACCCTCGGTAGAGTGCCAGGGCATCACAGCTCACAGCAACCTCCCAACTCTTGGGCTCAAGTGATTCTCTTGCCTCAGCCTCCCTAGTAACTGGGACTACATGTGCCTGCCACAGTACCCCGCTAGTTTTCTTGTTTAGCAGGCCCCAGCCAGCTTTGAACCCACCAGCCCCAGTGTGTGTGGCTGGCTCCCTAACCAGTGAGCTATGGGCACCAGCCATGCTGACCTAATTTTAATAGACCAGGCATGCACCACATGTACTCCATGGAAGACTGACCTCTATATATTGACCACTCTCTAAGTTGTATCTTGACCACTTGGACTGTGACACATAATATTAATTTACCCTCTATAATTTGACCAGCTGAATCCACTTTATAGCAAGGGTAGGAAGTGTGGGTTTTCCCCCTTCCTTTTTTTTTTCTTGTAGAGACAGAGTCTCACTCTATGGCCCTCGGTAGAATGCTGTGACATCACGTAGCTCACAGCAACCTCCAGCTCTTGGGCTTAGGCGATTCTCTTGCCTCAGTCTCCCGAGTAGCTGGGACTACAGGCGCCTATCACAATGCCCGGCTTTTTTTTTTTTGTTTTGCAGTTCAGCCGGGGCTGGGTTTGAACCTATCGCTCTCGGTTTGTGGCGCCAGCACCCTACCTGCTGAGCCATAGGCGCCGCCCATTTTCCCCCTTCTTTGTATTATTTTTTCTTTAGTGTAAGTTCTTTTTTCGTGTTTTATTAGTACCACATGTTGGATTAAGCCTAACTTAACATCCTATAGTTTATCATGTGTCATGGAAGATTTTGAAGGACTGGTCAATTGTCGATAACATCCTATCATTACTAAAAAAATTTTACAGTTAATTGAGACATCATGGCCTAAAAGAAAGAACTCAAAGAGCTGACATTGAAGGAAAAGGATGATCTTCTACATTTTCTGGATAGTAGCAGCCAAAGAAAGACAATGAAACATTTTGGTGTTAGTGAGATCATAATAACATCCAAAAATGCAAACTTGAGTACTTGGAGAGATATGGTAAGGAAAACTGAGACCTATAGAAGAAAAGGAGGAAAACTTCCTTCAATGTGAATGAAGTCACATTAAGCTGGTTCAAACAAATGAAGGCAGAGGATCCAAGAAGTTACTAAAAAATTCACACAGGAAGTGGGGTGGCAGATTTCCAAGCATTAAGTGGTTGACTTGAGAAATTTAAACTGTAACTTGATATCCCCCCAAAAATCTTATGTGGTGAATCCAATGAAGTCTACTAGACTTTGTGGAAGGATTCATCAGAAAGTTCCTGGACTTCACCAGAGGCTTTAAAAATGGTGACATCTTTAACACTGACAAGTGTGTACTCTTTTCCAAGGTGCTGCCTGACAGGAACCCCATCATGAAAGGTAACAAATGTAAGAGCAGAAGATTTTCCAAAGAACGTTTCACAGTTCTGCTTTGTGCTAGCTCAACTGGAGAGAAACTAAAGCCCTTGGTGATTGGTAAATTGGTAAAACCATGGGCATTTGAGAACCTGAATCCCCAAGCACATGAAACAGCTGGTGAAGTAGAAGAAACAAGTAAGGTTGACACAGAATTGCAGAAACTACAAAAGAAGAGGATGTCAGGGATCTTATAATGCAGTTGAAGTCATTTACTGTGGAAGAATGCCCAGATATGCTGAGTGGTACCGCCAGCATTGAGAGTACTTTTTCCACTTGTGATTGTACTAAGAATACACATAAGAAACAGACCAAGATTGACTCTCTTGAATGAATGATGAGCCAGGCGCGGTGGTTCACACCTGTAATCCTAGCACTGTGGGAGGCTGAGGAGGGACAATTGCTTGAGCTCAGGAGTTTGTGACTAGCCTGAGAGAGAGCTAGACCCTGACTCCTAAAAAAAATAAAAGGAAAAACCCAGCTGGGCTCCCTGGCAAGCGCCTATAATCTCAGCAGCTTCCTAAGGTTAGGCAGCAGGCTGCCCACAGCCTGAGTCTGAGGTTACAGTGAGCTATGACACCATTGCACTCTGCTCAGGGCATGGGGGGGACTCTGTCTCAACAGCAACAAAAAAGGCAAAGAAAAAAAAAGAATGTTTAAGAGAAAACAGTGAATTTATTTATTTTGTATGATATTGTATATATGGTTTTAACTGTTTTTTGGTTGTATATGATTTTATATGATATTCTCCAATAAAAGCTCTGCAAGAAACCAGGTGCAATGGTTCATTCCTGTAGATGGATTTCTTTGAGCTTAGGAGTTTGAGACTAGCCAGAGCACGAGTAAGACCCCATCTCTACTAAAAACAGAAAAACTATCCAGGTGTTGTGGCAGATGCCTTTAGTCCCAGCTGCTAAGGCATCTAAGGCAAGAGGATCTCTCTCTCTCTTTTTTTTTTTATTGTTTGGGATTCATCGAGGGTACAGTGAATTGGGTTACACTGATTGTATTTGTTAGATAGTCCTTCCTATAGTTGTGTCCTGCCTCCAAGAGGTGTACCATACACAGTGACCTTCCTCCTCCCTCCTTCACTCTCCCCACTGGCTCATTTCCCTATCCTCCACCTTACATTAGCTCATCTGCTGCCTTCAGATGAGAATTGAGTACATTGGATTCTTGCTTCTCCATTCTTGTGATGCTTTACTAAGAAGAACGTGTTCTACCTCCATCCAGGTTAATACAAAAGATGTAAAGTCTCCATGTTTTTTAGTGGCTGAATAGTATTCCATGGTATACATATACCACAGCTTATGAATCCATTCCTGTGTTGGTGGGTATTTAGGTTGTAAGAGGATCTCTTGAGTCCAAGAGTTTGAGGTTGCCGTGAGCTATGATGCCATGGCACTCTACCTGGGATGACAGAGAGAGACTGTGTCTCAAAAACAAATTAAAAAAAAATTTGTAGAAGAAAGTAAAGTACATGTATGTATCGGTACAGTGAGCCTAGTTCCTTAGGTCAACTTACAGAGGTTCACCTGTAATTGTATGTCCATAATAATTTATTTAGTCAGTTCCCCATTAATAATTTTATGTTGATTGCAGTTTTTCACTATTATAAACAATCAGTGGTAAATAATCTTTTTTTGTCTTTTAATGTTTGTTACACTAGGGCTATTACCTCTTCAGATAGATAGATTCTTAGATGTGGGACCATTGAGTCAAAGGGTATACACATTGTATGTGTTACTAGTGTGGTCAGAAAGAATTCTTGAAAAGTGTTATTGTCTTCAACTTAGAGGACCTGTTTCAGGCATTTTATTGGTACCTTACTGTGATTCCAGTTAAATATAGGTGAAACAGATCATTCTTTTTTAATCATGTGTCTGTCCAATTTAGCTTTTAAAAGCAGTCCATCTCCAAGGCCATGAAGGACCTGTTTACGCGGCACATGCCATTTACCAGAGAGGAACATCAGATGCTGCATTACATACACTGATAGTTTCTGCAGCTTCAGATTCTACTGTTCGACTCTGGTCTAAAAAGAGTTCCGAAGGTAGGTTTGGAGACATTATAATCCAGAGAAATGAAATAGTAATCCTCAAATGATAGCTAGAAAAACATATATATAACTGTTTAAAACTTTGAGGCAACTTTAAAAATGCTGTAATCCTAATCTCAATTTTTGTTTCTTTTGCACTTTTTAAAAATTCCTCTATGACCAATTGTTTGACGATGTAAATTCCTTCCATGCCTTTTCATATAAATCATTTTGTCTTTTGTACCATTGTTAAAATTTGTCCTTGCATAGTTGGGGCTCTGGAGTGAATTTTCTCATCTCCCTGCTGATCCCTGGGCTATAACAATGCTTCCCAACCTCTCTAGACTGATAAGCTCAGAGACAGTTGTTCATAGTGTTTTTTTTTTTTTATTATTTCTTAGTAACATGCCTTCAGACCTTAAACTTTGGCGATGGATTTGCTCTGACTCTCTGCTTATCTTTTTTGCCTAATACTGATGGTGAGTATCCTGTTAATTGTATATTAAAAGAGCAATATATTCATATACCTCCATGTGCTCAGAACAAAAAGAAATGTATCGGGTCTTATTTTGTTATCTAAATTTTGCCATGAAACAAGTTAAGATATGGATGACATACTTTTATTACAATATTCAAATGATCTGACTATAGAACAAAGTTAAGGGAGGTTAATTAGGATTTTGATAGCTATTGAAACTTTAAGTAACTTAAGATATGCTCAAGATTGATACTACTGGCTCAGCTCCTGTGGCTCAACAGGGTAAAGCGCCAGCGTACACCTGAGCTGGCGGGTTCGAATCCAGCCCGGGCCCGCCAAACAACAATGAGGGCTGCAACCTAAAAATTGCTGGGCCTTGTGGCAGGCGCCTGTAGTCTCAGCTACTTGGGAGCAGAGTCAGGAGACTCTCTTGAGCCCAGGAATTAGAGGTTGCTGTGAGCTGTGATGCCACACCACTCTATTCTAGGGTGACAGCTTGAGGCTCTGTCTCAAAAAAAAAAAAAAAAAAAGATTGATAATACTGATTATCAAATTTACTATATATCTATGTAGACCTAATTTGAGGCAAGTATCTAATTGTTTAGAAGGTGACCTTCTGGAGTAAGTTGAGAAAGTATTGAAAATGGACTGTGTGAGCATTTCTCTCAAAATGATAGCCCCTTTACATCCTGCAAAATGACAGTTTGCCTGTCACTTAAAATCTCCAAACAGAATAATTTCCCTTTTGCCATAAAACCCATTTGTACCTCTCTTTGATTATCTTCCACCAAGACAAGTGTGAGTCAGTCTCTGTCTCCTTAGTTACCTAGAAGACAGGCCAGGTGGAGAGAGGCAGGACCCTGAAGCCGCCAGCCTCTTTTACCCCTGCCCTAGGAGCTGCGACTTTATATTTTGTGTCATGCTTCCATTTTGGACAAGGACTCCCTGAGAGGAGAAGCCAGGAGAAACCATTCTGTTTTCATAATATTGAATTTCATTTCTTCCTGTGAAGAAAAGTCCTAGGCCAAGTCACTAGGATTTTTTTTAATTGTTGTATTTTTTTTGTTTGTTCAGTTGATTTAAAGCATCAGTTCTCAACCTGTGGGTTGTGACCTGTATTAAAGGGCCATGGCATTAGGAAGGTTAAGAACCACTGATTTAAAGCGACAGAAATCTTTGGAAAAAATAACATGTTGTAGCAAGGTGTTTCCATAGGAAAAGTCCCTATTTTATCTTGCTGTGAAGTTGGTAGGATTACTCTTTGGTGATTCGAGTTAGTTTTCCTTTTACTAAACAAAACTAATTTTATAGTCACATCTTTCATAGCTTATTAACCACATATTCACATATATGCTCTTTTATTTTGTGTTAATATTGAATTCTCCAACAAAATGTAAAGTCCTTAAAGTAACAAACATACCCTTTAATCTTTGTGTAGTAGCCATATTGCTGGACTCATAGTAGTAGTAGTCATTTGAGCTAAAAAAGGTTTTATATTGGTCTTCTGGCTGACATGAAAATGCTTCTTACTGACTCTTGAGCTTCTTTTTCACTGCTCCTTCTATCATAAATGACAAAGAATAGAGGGAAGGACTCTCAGTTAACAGTCGTTATTTGCTGAGTAACCACTGAATAGAACATTTTAGAGGATCCATTTTATTCCTGTAAACATTTATTGAGCACTTTCAGTTATTTGTTCAATGATATGGGAAATAAAAGTTCAGATTCTTTCCTTTGGGCTTAGAATGCAGCATAGGTGATAATCATAACATGTGATAGAATAGAGTACTCACAGTGAGGCCTGTTTTTTTTCTCTCCAGTACCAATATTAGCATGTGGTGATGATGACTGCAGAATTCACTTATTTGCTCAACAAAATGATCAGGTAATTATTAAGAGGCTATAAATATGTTCTGCTCAGTTACATACCTTAATATTGACTATTTCCATATTATAGAGTTTTGGGGATGTTCTAAACCAGAGTAATCCAAGGCGAGAATCTTTCTTCTGACAGTAGTCTATTGGATGGGTTTCCCCTCTTGTTGGAACACCTTGGCTGTTGGGCTCAGAGTTGCCAGGGGAAGAGGTCATTAAGTGGGGGGAAGAGAGAAGGAAGATGCCATGGTAGTGCTTTCTTTCTTAAATGAGGTACGACTATCCCCAGTAGTGTATAGGGTAGTAGTGTATCCCCCATAGTGAGCTCACTTTGAATGATTAAAGAGAGAAGTTCCAGAAAGGGGTTTGGTTAACTCTGGACTCATTGATTTAGTAATGAGGATAGTGTCTTTGCATTCTCTAAGAAAGTTAAAATGGTTATGAAAATCCAAGTATTCAACTTTTTTCTATACTATATTCATAGTATATATATTTTATCTTGTAAACACTTAAAGTTTTTGAGGCAACATATATCTAATCAGGGTTGCTCCAGTAAGGAATGGTTTAGATATTACTTTAGTAAATTTTTCATTGCTAAAGGAGTTCTTTTTCCTTCTCTAATGAGATAGTGTGGTAAAAGAGGACTGTGGTAGGACTGGCTAAGGCCAAATGATGTCACAGATGTACATGAAAATGTTAAATTTTACATCAGACCCCATGATTTTTAATATCTTGCTAGTTTCAGAAAGTGCTGCTTCTCTGCGGACATGAGGATTGGATAAGAGGCGTGGAATGGGCAGCTTTTGGTCAGTATAAAATGTGGCTAAGCACATATGATGGCGATAAGTATATGTAACTTCCAAGAAAGCAGCCTTTTGTGTTTTAATGTTTTTTTTTTTTTGGCCGGGGCTGGGTTTGAACCCAACACCTCCAGCATATGGGGCCAGCGCCCTACTCCTTTGAACCACAGCTGCCACCCTGTGTGTTTTAATTTTTAAGTTTTCTTTGTATGTTGCATTTTTCTGTGGTCCAATTAGAAAAGAAGACACCTGTCCCTTCCATTAACTATTAATTGACGGGTAGAGAATAAAACAAATTGATATTTAAAAGATGACACTAGCTGTTTTGCCCACATGCATTTTTGGAAAGTTCTTTGTAGAGCATACACATTCTATGTAAGAGCACCTCGTGTTATAAACATTTATTAGTATTGTATGTGTGTTTGTCATTGATGAACATAAGTCACATGAGTGAAGGGTGTGGAAATGTACACATTGTAGAGGAGAAAAGTCTTACACCTAAACTTAACAATACAATGTTTTAAAAACAATATAATTTATTTTTTAATTAGGTGGAGATCTCTTTCTAGCAAGCTGTTCACAAGATTGCTTGATACGAATATGGAAGCTGTATGTAAAATCGACATCTATGGAAACTCAGGGTGATGATGATATAAGACTGAAGGAAAATACTTTTACTATAGAAAATGAAAGTGAGTGATAATGAAAATATTCGATGTAACAATACTTATATCTCCTAACTGGTTCATTTGTCTATTTTACCACAGAGTTATGTGAAGGTTAGTTCTTCAGAAAGTGTCAGTCTTAGCTTCTTTTCTGAAACTGATCTTTTGCATTTTTCCATTTTTATTTTTATGTGAGGATGAGTCTTTTTTTTTTTTTGAGACAGAGCCTCAAGCTGTCACCCTGGATAGAGTGCTGTGGCATCACAGCTCACAGCAACCTCTAATTCCTGGGCTCAAGCGAGTCTCCTGCCTCCGCCTCCCAAGTAGCTGGGACTACAGGCGCCT
>CAUYON010010310.1:0-46933 GCA_963573935.1 Arctocebus calabarensis | reverse complement strand
ATACATCATGATCAAGTAGGTTTCATCCCTGGAATGCAAGGCTGGTTTAATATACACAGGTCCATAAACGTTATTCACTGTATCAACAGAAGCAAAACCAAAGGCTATATGATCCTCTCAAAAGATGCAGAAAAAGCATTTAATAAAATCCAGCATCATTTTCTAATTAGAACACTGAATAATATAAGCATACATGGCACATTTCTTAAACTGATCAAAGCTATCTATGAGAAACTGACAGCTAATATTTTACCGAATGGAGTAAAACTGAAAGCTTTTCCTCTTAGAACTGGAACCAGACAAGGTTGTCCTCTGTCACCATTACTATTCAACATAGTGCTGGAAGTTCTAGCCAATACAATTAGACAAGACAAGAAAATAAAGGGCATCCAAATTGGTGCAGACAAGGTCAAACTCTCCCTTTTTGCTGATGATATGATTTTATACTTAGAGAACCCTAAAGACACAACCACAAGACTCTTAGAAGTCATCAAAAAATACAATAATGTTTCAGGATATAAAATCAATGTCCACAAGTCAGTTGCCTTTGTATACGCCAACCACAGCCAAGATGAGAGGTTAATTAAAGACACATCTCCCTTCACCATAGCCCCAAAGAAAACGAAATACTTAGGAATATACCTTACAAAAGAAGTGAAGGACCTCTATAAAGAAAATTATGAAACCCTAAGATAGGAAATAGCAGTGGACTTTAACAAATGGAAGAACATTCTATACTCATGGCTGGAAAGAATTAACATTGTTAAAATGTCTGTACTTCCCAGAGCAATTTACCAATTCAACATCATCCCTATTAAAATATCAGCATCCTATTTTCAAGACTTGGAAAAAATGATTCTGTGTTTTATATGGAACCAGAAAAAAACCCTTATAGCTAAAGTAGCTCTTAGTAATAAAAACAAAGCTAGGGGTATCACCACACCAGATTTTAGGCTGCATTATAAGTCCATAGTGGTCAAGACAGCATAGTACTGGCACAAAAATAGAGACATAAACATTTGGAATCAAATAGAAAACTTGGAAATGAAACCAACAACTTACTGCCACCAATTCTTCAATAAACCAAACAAGAGAATCCACTCAAGGAAAGACTCCCTATTCAATAAATGGTGCTGGGAGAATTGGATATCCACATGTAAAAGACTAAACCTGGACCCAGACCTTTCTCCACTCACAAAAATTGATTCAACATGGACAAAGGACTTAACTTTAAGGCATGAAATGTTAAAAATCCTCAAAGAAAGAGTAGGAAAAACACTGGAAGATATTGACCTGGGGAAAGACTTTATGAAGAAGACTGCCATGGCAATAGCAGCAATAGCAATAACAAACAAATGGGACTTAATTAAACTGAAAAGTTTCTATACAGCCAAGGAGACGACAACCAAAGCTAACAGACAACCTACCCAAAGGGAAAGGATATTTGCATATTTTCAATCAGACAAAAGTTTAATAACCAGGATCTATACAGAACTTCAATTAACCTACAAGAAAAAAAAACCAACAATCCCATACAGCAATGGGGAAGAGAGATGAATAGAATCTTCTTTAAAGATGAAAGACGAATGGCTAGTAAACACATGAAAAAATGCTCATCATCCCTAATTATTAGAGAAATGCAAATTAAAACCACCCTCAGATATCATCTAACCCCAATGAGAATGACCTATATCACGAAATCTCAAAACTGCAGATGCTGGAGTGGATGTGGAGAAAAAGAAATATTTTTACACTGCTGGTGGGACTGCAAACTAACACAACCTTTTTGGAAGGAAGTATGGAGAAACCTCAAAGAACTCAACTTAGACCTCCCATTTGATCCTGCAATCCCATTACTGGTTATCTATTCATAAGAAAAAAAAAACTTTTATTATAAATACCCTTTTACTAGGCTGTTTATCACAGCCCAATTTACAATTGCTAATATGTGGAAACAGTCTAAATGTCCTTCAACCCAGGAATGGATTTGTAAGCTGTGGTAAATATATACCATGGAATATTATTCAGCCATCAAAAAATGGAGATTTTGCAATATTTGTACTAACTTGGATGGAGGTGGAACACAGTATTCTTAGTAAAGCATTCCAGGAATGGAGAAGTACAAATCCTAAGAATTCAACTTTGATATGAAGAGAATTAATGACACGGTGGGGCATGGGGGAAGGGGAGACCAGACAGAGAAGAAGGAAGGGGGTGAGGTAAAGGAAAAGTGGAAAATAGAAACAAAAAAATGAAAAGAAAAGAAAATAGTGACTAATTCTCTCATAAATTGGATTTAATTTTGACCAAAATACATTACTTAAACATTAATTTTTAATTCAACTTCTTAATATGTTGTTTAGGATATTGCACCTCATTTATAAGTGAAATACGTTTGTAATTTCCCCTTTATAATAATATATTTTCTCCAATTTTAATGTCGGGTGTATTCCAGATTAAGTAGAATGATTTTGAAGTATCTCTTCTTTTTCTATTATCTAGAACATTTGGCATGATCTGTTTTTTTGAAATTAACTTTTACTTTTATCTATAAATATTAGTTGTCTATTTTTTGAGACTTTGGAAAAAATATATAAAAAGAAGAAGTTAAATGATGACTCCATAGTGAGCCTCAGAGTCAAAGCGTTCTATAATAGACATACTCTTATCTGACAATGTGAATGTTACTGTCTTTGAATTATTATTATTATTGCTTAATATATTGATGCAGCAATCATCTGATTTGTTTTCTGAATGTGTTTATCTTCATTCATTCTTTACAAGGTTTTTGTTTCTAGTCCTTATCTTAAACATTGTTATTGTTATTAAATTTTAAGCCATTTTAATTCTGTGAAGGCATAAAGTGGAAACATAATAAACACATGTATATGTATAAAATAAATAAATAAATAAATATCTGTAAAACAAACAAAACAGTTACATACTTAGTGTAACTGTCCTTCAAGAATAAAAGTGAAATGAAAACATTCCTAAAAAATCTACATTTGTGTTTTTAAAGTATATATATTTTTTCTTTTTTATGTTCTTTAACAATCATATAAAACTGTTTTTAAGAACAAACTATAACATTGTATTGTCAAGCTGATATCATTTATGTGAGGTAGAAAATTGAGATTCACTATTATAGAATGGAATATATTTTACTGGAATTAAATCAGCATTACTTTGAGGTAGGCAGTGGTATTTAAACATGTATATTATAATGTTGAGAGCAATTCTAAAATCATTAAAAAGTCATTAAATGTTAAGAAAATAATTAAAATGGTATGCTAATAAATATATTTTAAATTTTACTCTTTTGTTTTTTAATAAACTTGCTTGATTGAATTTTTTTTAATTAGACAAACAGTAGATATAAGACAAATAAAAAAAAAAAAGCAAATAGGAGCTATGTACCCCAGTGGGTGGGGCACCAGCTGCATATAGTAAGGCTGGTTGGTTCAAACCTGGTGCAGGCCAACTAAACAACAATAATGATTGCAACAAGAAAATATCCAGGCCACCATTGTGGTGGATGCCTATAGTCCCAGTTACTGGGGAGGCTGAGGCACAAGAATCTCTTAAGCCCAAGAGTTTGAGGTTGCTATGAGTTGTGATGGCACAGAACTCTACCCAGGATGACAGCTTGAGACTCTGTCTCAAAAAAAAAAAAAAATAGCAAATAGATTAGACCGACCTCTTCAGAACCATTTCAATGTGAGTTGATTAACCACTCAAATTTCGTGTACAAAGTAGAGATTATCAGACTGAATTTTAAAAAGTAAGATCCAACTATAAACTATTTATAAATTATGGACTTTAAATTCAAATAAAAATTTAAAATAAATTTTTGTATTTAAAATTCAAATACAATTTAAATATAAATAAGTTAAAAGTAAAAAGTTTTTAAAAGATATATCATAAAAACAGTAACCATAAAAGAGTTGGAATGGCTTTTCTTAGGCGATATAAAATAAACATGAAAACAAAGACTAATATTAGAGATAAATAGGGACTTTTATAACAATAAATGTAACAATGCACTAGTAGAAAATAACATTTATAAATGTTTATGCACTGTAGGTGGAATTGGAAACTAATACGGCCCTTTTGGAAAGAAGAATGGAGAATCCTCAAAGAGCTAAAAGTAGACCTTCCTTTTGATTCTCTATCCCATTAGTAGGTATCTACCCAGAAGAAAAGAAAAAGTCACTTTATCATAAGGACATCTTCCTTGAATGTTTATAGCAGCTCAATTCACAATGGCAAAGATGTGGAAATAAACCAAGTGCCCATTAGCTTATAAATGGACTAGTCAACTGCAATATATGTATACCATGGAATAATATTTAGCCATAACAAAGATGAACACTTTGCATCTTTTGTATTTACCTGCATGGAATTGGGAAATATTCTCCTAAGTATCTTATGAATGGAAAAACAAGCATCTCATGTACTCAATGCTATTTTGAAACTAGTAGATCAACAACTACAGGCCCATGTGAGAGAAAAACACAATTAAATTGAAGAAGGGTAAGGGGGAAGAGAGGGGAGAAGTGGGGTAAGTGCCCATCTAATGGGTACAACGTAGGGGCATATGGCACACTACCTGGATAAAGGGCTTAACTACAACTTTTGCTTTACCCAACAAATGCAAACAATGGGACCTAATCATGTATGTACTCTTATTAATTCAAAATTTAAAAACAATTTTATTTATTTATTTTTTGCAGTTTTTGGCCAGGGCTGGGTTTGAACTCACCACCTCTGGTATATGGGGCCAGCACCCTGTTCCTTTGAACAGGTGCTGCCCTAAAAATAATTTTTAAATAATAAATGTATATACACTTAAGCCTCAAAAATGCATGAAGCAAAACTAAAAGAAACAAAAAATATAATGATAATTCAACAGTCATAGTGTTAAATACTTCTGCCTTAGTAATTGATCGGACAAGCAGAGAGAGAATTGGTAAGGATACAGAATGAAACAACTCTCTTAACCAGCACAACCTACAAACATACATAGAACACCCTAACCCATAATAGTTTTTCAGGCACAAATAAATATAAACGCTATTAGCTGAGCACTGTGGTGGGCACCTCTAGTCCCAGCTACTTGGGAGACTGAGGCAAGAGGATCACTTGAGCCCAAGAGTTTGAGGTTGCTGTGAGCTGTGACACCAGAGCACTCTACCAAGGGTAACTGAGTGAGACTCTGTCCCCAAAACAAACAAACAAAAAACCCCAGCACTGACTCGGCTCCTGTGGCTCAGCGGGCTAAGGCGCCAGCCACCGTACACCTGAGCTGGAGGTTTCAAATCCAGCCCAGGCTTGCCAAACAACAATGACGGCTGCAACCAAAAAATGGCCGGGCGTTGTGACGGGCACCTGTGGTCCCAGCTACTTGGGAGGCAGAGGCAGGATACTCACTCGAGCCCAGGAATTGGAGGTTGCTGTGAGCTGTGATGCTACGGCACTCTACCCAGGGTAACAGCTTGAGGCTCTGTCTCAAAATAAATAAATAAATAAAACCAGCACTATGAGAATTAACTATGTGATAAACCATAAACAAGTCTCAATATAGTTAAAAAAATTAAAAGCATGAAAAGCATTTTATGACCACACTAGAATTAAATATCAAAACAAGAAATTAATCTAGGAAATCCTAACACATGGAAGACAAAATAATGTACTACTAAATTAACCATGGATCAAGAACAAATTATAAATATTTTGAAATACATGAAAATAAAAACATAAACATTTAAAGTGTTGAATATTTCTTCTAGAAAGAAAGGCAAAGGACTAAAATCAGTAATCTAAATTTACGACTTAAGATGTTGGAAAAAATTAGAGCAAATCAAACCCAGGTAAGTAGAATGAATAAAATAATAAAGACCACACTACACTAGAGATCAATAAAACTTCTTTAAATATAGATAAAATATGTGAAAATTTTTTAATTTAAAAGGTGAACAAAACTGAAGAACATTTACCCTGACATATCAAGAAAAAAATAGAGAAAGAAGACATGATTATAAATATTAAAAATGAAAGCAGGGTAATATAACCACAGGTAGTAGCTATTAATGCATATGGAAAAGTATAAAGCATTGCTGAGAAAACCAAAGAACTAAGTAAATAAATACATATACCACTTCATGGGTCATACGGTTTCATAGTGCTAGCATGGTGATTTATCCTACATTGATATTTAGATTGAATATAACTCCAAACATAATCCTAGCAGAATTTTTGAGAGAAATTGAAAATCAGATTCTTAAAAAATATACAGAAAACCAAAGGGTCAATGATACCAACAAAAATTTTGAAAAAGAGAAGTTAAAGTAGATATACACAGATTTCAAATTCTATAGAACTATAGAAAAAAGACTGTGCTGTTGTCTTAAGAACAGACAATGGATAAGAATAAAATCAATGGAAAAGAACAGCGCATTTATAAATAGACCCCCACACATGTCCAATTAGTTTTCAAAACAAGAGCCTGTGGGCGGCGCCTGTGGTTCAAGGAGTAGGGCTCCGGCCATATACTGGAGGTGGCGGGTTCAAAGTTGGCCCCAGCCAAAAACTGCAAAAAAAAAGGAGCCTGTATATTGAATGGAAAACGGTATTATGTCCAATAAATTGTGCTGGAAAAATTAGATATTCATATATAAAGAAAAACAAAAAGAGCAAAACTTATCTCAATTTTAATATCAAGACATACACAAAAATTTTCTAAAAATGGATGACAGGTTTAGTTACAAAACATAAAATAACAAATCCTAGAGAATGTAGAAAAATGTTACAATCTGGGTAGGTACAATTTTCTCACATAGTGCATAAAAACAGGAATTATTAAAATAATTGATAATTTGAATTTTATAAAAATTAAAACATTTTATCTTTGAAAGGCACAATTAACAAAATAAAAAGGTGGTGCCTAAGGTTAGGTAAACATATTCAATGGGGTTATTTTATGTAGAAAATAATGAGAACACATACAACTGAATGATAAAAAGAGAATTCGTTAAAAAAATATGGGCAAATGATTTGAATAGACACTTTACTACAGAAGATACACAAACAGCAAGAAAACACAGTGAATATGCTTAACTTCACTGTCCATCAAGGAAATGTGAATTAAAACTACAATGAGATATCACTGAACTCCACCAGAAAATTACAAATTAAAAAAATTTTTTAAATTCATAATATCAAGTGTTGGCAAAAATGTCAAAAAACTGTAACACCCATAAAATGATGCTTAGAATGTAAAATGGAGGAGCCACTTTGGAAAACATTCTAGACATTTTGTTTACAGTTAAATGCCCAGCATACCACTAGCAGTTCCACTCCTAGGTACCAAAACAAGAGGAATGAAAGCATTGTCCACAAACTCTTGTATGTGAGTATTCACAGCAGAAATATTCATAATAGCTGAAAACTGGAAACAATAAAAATGCCCATCACAGGTAAATGGATAAACAAACTATAAACATACACAGTGATGAGCCAAATCAATAATGAGAAATAATGCGCTTTTGGGGATTCACCTAATATACACAAGGCAAGGGTATGTTTCCAAACAACTAAGGGTATATTATAAACGTCAGGGAATGGTTATGTTAACCAGTTTGATTTAAGTGCTCCACATAGTATATCAAATCATCACTGTGTACCCCATAAATGTATACAGTTGTGATTTAATAAAAGTTAATTTAAAAAAAAGGAAAGAATTAATGAGCTTTTTGTAGGAAGAGGGAGAGTGAGAAATGTAAAGCCCTAGGGAAGGGAGAGAGTGGCCTTACAAAGGCCAGATTGTAGGAGCTCTGGGCTTTATTTCACAACCACTGGCAATCCAGCAGGAAGAAAGAGAAAAGTATAAATACCCCTATCTTATCTCATTTTCTTACTTCTGCTTGTTTTCAGGGGGTGCTTTCTTTTGGATGAACTCCACTAGCAGACAGAGATGTATGGATACTGGCACAGGCCAGACCTCCAGGGCACAACGTGGTGTGAACGCTGTGGAAACTGGACACACGGGGACCAACACCAGACAGCCTGCATAGGCACAGTCCTACAGGAAGCGGTTATGTACTTTTCAAAACCTTGTGAGGGCCAGACACAGTGCTCACACCTATAATCTCAGCATTCTGGGAGGCCGAGGTGGGTGAATTGCCTGAGCTCACAGGTTCGAGATCAACCTGAGCCAGAGTGAGACCTTGTCTCTAAAAATAGCTGGATGCTGTGGTGGGCACCTGTAGTCCCAGCTGCTTGGGAGGCCAAGGTAAGAGAATGTCTTGAGCCCGAGTTTAGGTTGCTGTGAGCTGTGAGGTCACAGTACTCCACCTAGGGTGACAAAGTGAGACTCTGTCTCAAAGAAAAACATAAATGAGATAATTTGACATTGTACAGTAACAGCCTCCAAAGTATAATTTCCTTTGGCTTTGTACACCTATTTCTAGGAATTTATCCTTAGGAAATACTTAGATACTTAGAATGTGTATAAAAAAAATCTGTATACAATTACACCTGTTGAAGAACTGTTCATTAAATATTATTTTATTCATAAAATATTTGAAATGATATTTCAACATCAAATATATGTAAATAATATCATTAAATATGCATGCTTGGCAAAAAATATTTAATGACATAGAAAACCACTTATGAGAATTGTTAAATTTAGGAAGCAGGAAATAAAACTATATACACAGTACATTAGCACCCTGTGGCCAGAGCTTTGTTCATTCCTGCACTTTCAGCATTTAGAGCAATATATATGCTATGTGCGAATATATACACATAAGATAATATTAAGGAACATAGATCAAAATGTTACCAGGGGCTCTCTCTAGATAGTATAATTGAGGGCGATGTTTAATTCTCACTTTGCACTAATTTATACTCTTACTTTTAAAATTCTCCTCTTTTATGATAAAAAGAAATAATTAAAACCTTTTCCAAATTTGGAAGTGTCATTACAGGAACCCTACAAAAGCCTATAGGATTCTGGCAGGTCTGAGTTGTTTCATCCCATTAAGGTCAAGCTATCAGGGGGAAATCCACTAGGGAAGTCTAGACAAGAAGACTAAAATCTCAGGAAAACTTATAAAAAATTCACTCATACTTCTATTAGTCTTGGAAGAAGCTGTAAGATTTTTGCTCTTTTGATAAGTATAATTCCACATTTCCTGGGGCTGTACTGAGTTATCTTATGCCATGATAGGAGCCTTAGCCTTGAGCCTCTTTTCTATAAAAAGTATAAAATAGATCACAATGATGGGAGTGAACTACCTTTTAGAGCAGTTAAAGATTGTTAATGAAACCACAATAAACACTTTGAAGGATAAAGGTTAGGAACTCAAAGGAGTCATAAAAACCAAGTGCAAATTTTTCGTTTTATCATACAGATTTGGAAAATGAGATTTAGAAGTGTAAGCAATCTTCCCTATTATCATGATACAGATAAGACAATAATCTCGGTCTGCTGAGTCCTGGTCTAATATAAATATTTGGGGTATATAAAAACCATTGTCAATGAAGCAATCAAATCCCCACCCATGTCAACCTGATTGAAACAAAAGAGTTATGTAAGAGTGAAGAAGCTAAGTCGAAGTGGCCATTTAGAATTAATTTGCTGTGGGCATGGTTTCTAACTCAAAATCATTGCTACATATATTTAAATCACCAGTTTCGAATTATGCTTGGGAATTTTTGGTTTCCTCAAAGGCATCTGAGGGGTCAAGAGGAAAGTATATCAATGTAAGTCCAACCAAGAGACATAAACCACACATGATTTAAATAGGAGAATTTTAATATAACAAATTATTAAGATATGATAAGGAATAGCTATATGACGTAAACAGAAATCTAAAAGGGCACTGAGGCAGAGCACCCAAGGCAGGGCCAACTTGGCAAGGAAATGCTCTCTGCAAGGCTGAGGTTCGGACCTCATTAGAGAAGGCATAACTGTAGCCCAGTGATTGCACTGAAGTTTACTGAGGTGATGGGAGGGGCAAGGAAGATACCAGTCAAAGGATACCAATTAGACTGGTGTCTTATTAGACGGAGCAATAAGTTTTGGAGTTATATTGTACAACATTGTCACCAAAGTCAATAATAATGCATTGTATACTTAAAAATAAGACAGTAGATTTTAAGGTGATGGATGTGTTGAGTAGCTTGATGTAATTATTCCATAATGCATATACATCAAAATATCACTTTGTATACCATGAATATATAATTTTTATTGGTCAATTAAATGATATGAATTAAACACAATAAATATATAAATAAGTTTAGAATGTATGAAGGCATTTATTCAACTTAGTTGAATAAATGCCTTCATACATTCTAAACTTATTTATATATTTAAATATTATTTATTATATTATATATTAATATAATATATATTATAAAAACTTTTAAATATATTTAAAAACTTTAAATTTATAAATATAGAAATATAATATATTATATTATATATTATTATAATATACTATATATTTATATATAACATATTATACATATTATATTATATATTTATATATTTAAACTTTAAACTTTAAAATTTAAAGTTTCAAATTTCAAAAGCTTAATTTTTCTTCTTTTGTTTTGTTTTCTTTTTTTTTATTAAATCATAGCTGCGTACATTAGTACAATCAAGGAGTACAATGTGCTGGTTTCATATACAATCTGAAATGTTTTCATCAAACTGTTTAACATACCCTTCATGGCATTTTCTTAGTTATTGTATGAAGACATTTGTATTCTGCATTTGGTAAGTTTCGCCTGTACCCTTCTAAGATGTACCATAGATGAGGCCCCACCCATTATCCTCCCTCTAGCCCAACCTCCCCCCTCCCCTCCCTTCAGATATTCTTGTGCTATAGTTGGGTTATAGCCTTCATAGGAGACCTTTAAATTAGCTTCATAGTAGGGAAGTACATTGGATACTTTTTCTTTTGAAGAACAGAGATACTTTGCTAAGAAGAATATGTTCCAGCTCCATTCATGTAAACACGAAAGAGGTAACGTCTCCATCTTTCTTTAAGGCTGCTTAATATTCCATGGTGTACATGTACCATAATTTATTAATCCATTTGTGAGTTGATGGGCACTTGGGCTTCTTCCATGACTTAGCAATTATGAATTTGGCTGCAATAAATATTCTGGTATATATGTCTTTGTCGTAGTGTGATTTTTGGTCTTCTGGGTATATACCTAGTAAAGGAATTATAGGGTCGAATGGAAGGTCTATTTTTAGATCTCTAAGTACTCTCAAAACATCCTTCCAAAAGGAACATAGTAGTGTGCATTCCCACCAGCAGTGTAGATGTGTTCCCTTTTCTCCACATCCATGCCAACATCTCTGGTTTTGGGATATCTCAAAGTAGTTTTGACTTGCATTTCTCTGATGATTAAGGATGGTGAGCATTTTTTCACGTGTCTGTAGGCCGTGTACCTATCTTCTTTGGAGAAGTTTCTCTTCAAGTCCTTTGCCCACCCTGAGATGGGATCACTTATTCTTTTCTTGCTAATATGTTGGAGTTCTCTGTGTATTCTGGTTATTAAACCTTTGTCGGAGGCATAACTTGCAAATATTGGAATGTATGAAGGCATTCAACTAAATGTTTAAGGTGATCAAATGTTATTTAAAAGTTATATGATATATATAAATATAGCATTTGATCACCTTAAACATTTAGTTGAATAAATGTCTACAAACATTCTAAACTTATTTATATATTTATTGAAATGTTATTTCATTATAAATATATATTATATATTTATATTTATATATCACAACTTTTAAATAACATTTGATCACCTTAAACATTTAGATGGAATAAATGCCTTCATATATATATGTGTGTGTGTGTGTGTATCTGTTTATAATTAGTAAATAGGACCTTAAAACTTCTAAGTTGAATTTTAAAGCTTAAGAAAAATTAAGCTTTTGAAATTCAAAACTTTAAATTTTAATTTTAATAAATAAATCAAATCTCAAAAAAGAAACTTTTAAAAAATATTCACTCATATTCTATAGAATTATTCTTAAAATTATATTAATTTTAACTGAATAAAGCATCTGAAACAAAATGAAAAAAGAAGAAATGTCAAAAGTGCTAACATTTTACTGTGAGATTCAATTTTATATGTCATATTTGAATTCAACAAACACAATCAAGGTTTAAACAGTACAATTCTTACCTTACAATTGTGTTGTTCTTTTTATTCCAACACAGAAATCACTAGATTTCTAATATTTCTTATTGTGAAGAAATTCTACTTCTCCACAATTTTACTCTGCTTCTGTGGGTGACATTTTTATGTTTCACATGTAACTGAGATCAGGCAGTAATTGTCTTTCTGTGTCTGGCTTATTCACAGCAGAATGTCCTCCATGTTCACCCATATTGTCACCAAAGGCAAAACTTCCCTCCTTTTCAATGTTGAATTCCACTGTATCTATGTATCACATTTTCCTTACCCATTCATTTTTCAATAAACAGTTAGGTTATTGCAAAGAATGCTTCAATGATTTTGAGAGTCCCCATATCTTGTGATCCTGTTTTCAATTTGTTTGAATACATATCCAGAAGTAGGATGGTTGGTTCACATGGAAGTGAGTTCTACTTTCAATTTTTTGAGGAACTTCCATACTATTTTTCATAATGGTTGTACTAATTTACATTCCCACAAACAATGTATGAGAGTTCCCTTTTCTCTATGGACTGACCAACATTTATCTCTCATCTTTTTGACAATCACCATTCCAACGTGTGTGGGGTGACATCTCCTTATGGCTTTAATTTGCATTTCCCTAATCTTTAGAGATATTGAGCATTTTTTCATATACAGTAGAACTTCCCCACATAGACCACCTCCCTACACTAACAACTGCATTAAAATTACCTAATTTTCATAGACCAGACATGCACTACATGTACATATCAGAACAGTAAGCCTGGTCCCTTATGTTCACCACCTCCATATGTTGACCAGTTTGCTATAGCCCCTTAGGTGGTCAACTTACAGAGGTTCTACTATACTTGTCTAGGCATTTGTAGATTTTCTTTGAAAAAATATCTATTCTGGTCTCTTGCATATTTTTTAATTGCACTGTTTTCCTGCTATTAGATTATGTGAGCTTCTTATTTATTTTGGATATTAATCTTTCTAATGGATGACTTGCAAATATGCTCTCCTTTCTTTTTTCTTTTTTTTTTTTTTTTTTGCAGTTTTTGGCCAGGGTTGGGTTCGAACCCATCACCTCCAGTATATGGGGCTGGCGCCCTACTCCTTTGAGCCACAGATGCCACCCTATGCTCTCCTTTCATGTAAATTTTATTTCTATTTGTCTTTCTATTCTTGAGGATTTATATAGAATTATCTGAATTTGGGGACATCAAATATTAATAATAGCCATTCTTGGATAGTGAAAATTAATGGGAGAATCTACATTTTGTAATTTTTCTGATTTCTTTTAATAATTTTATAAAAATAACAGAATTATTAATCATAAAAGTGAATTAATCATTTAAGCATCCATTTTGAAATCTTCCCTCATACTATTTAAACTGAAGAAACACATTCAAGTAATAATATTTTACCCCATGTTTCATAGTTACACAAAACTCTAACAGTTATGAAATTTCATACTTATTACTAAAAAAAGAATAAGAATTAGAAATATTAATATTGGAAGTTAATCATATGCATCAAAATATGGGCCATAGTCTTTATTCTATTTTGGAATCATTTTTCATGGCAAGTATAAATTCATATTTTATTGCCTTATGAAAGAGTAGATAAACAATAGAGAACTATTTTTAACATTCTTGAAAGAAAGTTAATCACATACGGATTAAAAGCTAAGAAATATTCCTAAAACAGTACCAGAAAAAATTTTCACATGTATCAGCATTTCATGTGGTTTTTGTTTTTGTTAATGCTAATACTTAAAATACTCATTGAATTTGCTCACCTGGTTAATATTTACCTTGCAATTATCTCTGCAGACACCATCTCTTCTAAAAAGGCCTCTTGAAAACCCTGCATTAGTCCAAGTGGCTGTACCTCTATGCCACCCCATTTATAGCCCTGTAAGATGAATAATTTTTATACAAAATAATGAATTTTTATGGGTCGGTCCCAGCAGTCTGTGCTTTCAGAAGATTTTCAGGAAATTCTGATAGATGCTAGTTTGAGAGCACTAATCTACTGTTTCTCTAACAGAAGATGAGCTCTGTAAGGTCAAGAACTTGTACCATTCACTGTTGTATCCCTGAATCCAAACATCATGGCTGGCACACAGTACATGCTCCTTGAAGGCTCATTCCATCGAAGTGTCTACAGACAATGAAGACAGCAGGTAAATTTATTAGTATGCTCATTATGTTTCAGGCATCGTACTAAGCATCTCAAATGTTCTTTACGTAATTCAATATGCCTATGGGATATAGGGTCTCCGTTATTACATTAAAAACATAAAGCACAGAAAAATTAGGAAACTTCCTAAATTGGCACAATTAGAAAATAGCAGTATCAAGGGAAAATCTCAGTCTGTCTGTATTTAGGGTCCAGCCTTTAAACATGAAATTACATAGACTCACAAGAGGACAGAGTCAGAATAATTAGTTGGATAATTTTTCATCATTAGGTATTGGTATTGATCTGTGTATCTGTGCCCTTTGTGTTATTTATTGGTAAATTTATGACATTTTAGCCCTGCAAAGAATATTTTATATGTAGACTTCCACTGATGACTTTAACCAATTAAACGAGTATGGATTTACTCATAGGCATTTTAGAGATCTGTCTGAACAATTTCCTAGTAAAGATTTAGTTCTACTTTCTTACTTACTACAAAACCCTTTTTGAGTTTTGGGCTCACATCAAAATCCTACAGATACTAAGAATCTGTTGAAATATTTTCACTTGGTTATTAATCACTGTAGGATTAATTTCATCTCAAAGGGACAGTGTGACAAAGCCAATGTGTTCCTCAGATACTTCAACATTTCTGGCCCAGATAAAGTAAATATGAGTGTGTTTTATACATTGCATTACTTGAAATTTAAACTGTTAGATATGAATTTATCACAATATTTAATTGAAAAAGACCACAAATTGTCAAAGTCTAAAATGGCTATTTTCATAACATAAGTTCACCTTTATGTACACATGAATATAATGAAGTATTTTGTTGCAGTAGAGTTAGAACAAAAAGTACTCAGATTGCTTAACAACTGTACTTTAATCATTTCTGCTGAATTTTCCTTGGGGACATGCCTAATACTTGAGTTCTACAAAGGCTGAAATTTCTATGTGTAAAATTATGTCAATTTATTTTCATTTTGAAAAAATTGCCATTACCCCCAATTCCTTAAAATGACAAAATCCCAACAGATTAAACCATTTAATATCTATTGCTAGAACATCTCAGAGCACAACAAAGATTTAGTTGAGTAATTCAAATTACCACCAGGCTAATTATCATTTTTATCTTCATTATGTGAGCTGACTACAGCACTTCTGACTTCCATCATTTCTTTTGGTGTTCTGGCAAAACCGCCAGCCTGCAGGTGCTATGACTGTGGCTCCTGGAATTCTGCCTGATCTCCATTTTTGCAAGTTGACATTGAAGCCAGAAAACACATTAGCTTGTGCTGATGCTGACTGTGGCAGCCTTGCTTAGTCCAATCATCTATGATAGTACAACCTGTCCATCAACAGCAGCCGGGCAGCCTTATAGGAGGGTCAGTTTGAAACAAGTTTGAATCCACTGTATCTTAAGGTATTGGCCATGTAAAGAAATTAATCAAGTGAAGAAAAAGATGTTAAAGAAGATTAAAAGCAATGCAAATTGTCAAACATGTAAGGGAAAAAAATAAACTAGTTAGAAGGTATATAAATACTGTTTGCCTTACTTTCACCAGTCTATCCTACCTGAATACTTAAAGAGGAAAAAGCCCTCTACAGACCTATTACCATGTCTGTCTATCATTTGTTGTCAAAGGAAGAATTGTAGAAATATGAAAAAAAAATGATTCTTCAATTGATCTCTATGGCAACATATGGCAGGATTCTCTGCATGAAGAGGAGTCACTCTCTTCTGATTTCTTGACAGGCTCACTCTGAGGTTCATGTATCATCTGTCAGAGGCTGTGCAGATAAAAACATAGTCTGTGTGCTGAATCACTCAAAGAATGAGTCTATAAGTCAGCATCTGTTAATTACATGCTTGTATTTCCCACCAGGTTTCTCATGATTCTAAAGGGAAACCAGCCCTGAGAGAGAAGTCTTTGGATATTGTCTATGCTTCCCAGGCAGATAATGGGCTCCCACAGATGAGCAGGCAGCTGAAACTGAAAAAGGACAATCACATTTTGAGGTGGCTACTTTGGGTGAGAACAGTTAAACTGGTAAATAGACAAAAACACGAGTGCTTACAATTCCAAATAATTTATCGCTTATTTATCTAGTAACTTGTGTAGTACTTTTTCTCCTCAAAAAAAAATTGTTTCAGGTGCCATGGCACGCAGAATTCTAAGATTGCCCAGCCCCTGGCATACATGGCCTCTGTAATACTCTCCCCTTAGTGGGAAGGACTTGTACACAGGATACTATTGCCCTAATTAGGTTACTAATCACTTGACTTCCAATTAATCAAAACAGAGATTATTTTTAGGTAGACCTGACCTAATCAGGTGAGTCCTCTAAAAGAAAGTGAAGTGCCACCTCCCGCTGGCCTTGAAGACACAACCTCCATGAATTAATTCCACAGCTGCAAGGAAGTGAATTCTGCCAACAATTATGTGAACTTCCAAGAAGATGTCTAGCCCCAGATGTGATCTCAGCTCTGACAACTTGCTTGCAGCATTTTCAGAACTGAAGCAGAAGACCCAGCTAACCTTGTCCAAACTCCTAATAGGCAGGAATATATTTATGTTGTTTTAAGCTACTGAGTTTAACGTAATCTGCTGTATATAAATAAAAAAGAAAGACTTGATGCTCAAAATTTATCTCTCAAAAGAGTATTTCTTATAGCTTAAAAATATTTTTGTATGTGGAATGTTTCCCCTTTGATGATGCTTCAGACTCATGTTCCCCACAAATTAACCGAATTTTTTTTCTAATTCTTACCCTTTTCCATGTGTCACACTCCAAATATTCTATAAAATTCTGATTTTTTTCAGACAAATTTCAAATTCTCTGGCTTGGTTTTTATTTTCTCCATCATTGAGTAAAATTTCTCCTGCAGTCAAATGAAAACTAGAGAAAATTAAGTTCCTCCTTTCAATCAACTTCAATCAATGTTGTCTTCCTAACATTGAGAAAAAGGTAAAACTTTTTTTTAATAATCATTTTAGAATTCACAGTTATATAAAAATTTGAAAATGTAAGTTTGATTCTTGAAGCTAAAGATAAAATTCAGAGTTTTAAACAAAAGGCTTCAGATACAAATTGACTTATAGACAGAAAGTAGAATCAATGACACAAGAGCCACATTTTCTATGATGTCAGACAAATCCAGAAAGACTCAAGGGTTCAATCAACTTTGAATCAAAAGAGTAAAGGCCAGCAAGAGAAATATGTTTCTTTTATAAACTCAGGAGTACTCAGGTGTAGATCTTATCAAGTGCTTCTTACCTCACAAAGGTAACTTTTACTCAACCAATCTCATACAAAATGGCTTCATATACATAATGTAACAATCATCAGGAATTGTTGAGCCACCAGAATGTAGGAATCACTCTGCTGGTAATGTGGGTGCATTATTATATTTCTTCCTCAAAACACATATGATAGCAGTATGATTATCTTTTTATCACTCATAACATGAAATGCTAATGACAAGTATTAAGGAAGAGCACTTTTGGGGGGTTGGGAGTAGAGGACAATTCTATGGTTAATAATAGTAAAGATAAAGTAGGTCAGGTTAGTGAAAGAGAACATACCGCCCTGGGAATGGAAGGAGCAGCTGGAGGAAGTAGAGGCAAGCCAGGAGCTCACGGGTCTCTCTGAGTTTTCGTTGCCTGTTTTAGAAAGGATTCTTCAGAAATGTGCTTGAACCTTGTGTGTACAATGGCAGGTGCTTATACTCAATTCCACATTCTTTCTTCCCATGTGCTTTGTAATCAAAGCCAAATAGTGAATGTTAGATTTCCATAGATTTTCACTAACATATGATGGCAAAAATATAAGAACACACAAAAATTATAAATCCAGATATTTAAGATTTTTAAATTTATCTCATAATTTGGAATTTTTTTCCCATTTGTTGCTTTCCTTTGATAGCAAGTAATAAAGGACCACATAGAACATAAAGCATTTCTTTTGCGGATGCTGAAGCACACATTCGGGACCAGGGATTAACACCCACTTTCTACATTCTCCTATCCTCAGATGCCCTAAGTGACTATCATAGTACATAATTTTACTATTTAAAAGAGAAAATGAATCATTCCAGATATATGGTCTGCTAAATCATAATAGCTTCTTCAAGTATTTTAAATATTATCTTGAGAAAACGAAATTAGAGTGTTACAGTATGGTTCCAAGAAACAGAGTTAAGACAATGTGTGAAGTTAGGTGGAAACAACATCAAGACAGCTTTCCAATGTGGTGGTTAATTAGGCCGAGTTCCTCAACGATGAAGGCATCGAACCACAGGTAGATAAGCAGTTCCCAAGAGATCTAAAAAGCCAAGCAGCAGTTAACCTTCATTTTAAACACCTTTACTTCTCCCAAAACCACACATAATGTCTTAGAACATTTGCTGATTTAATAAATATAAATAGGAAAAAGTTAACGTGTATGAAATGTTAGTTTCCATTTATATTTATGTTTTCTGCATAATAAGTAAATGACATAGTTTTATACCATAGCATTCCATAATTCTACATAGAGTAATAGCACATAAAAAATACATAATAGATGGAACAACAGATAGATGGAATCGACATCTCTTTATGAAATGGAAATGCACAGGTAATTCTTTGTTGCCTGATGACTATAAACGCTCCAGAATGTATCAAGGCAACCATTTCAATAAGCAAAGAGACAGCCTCTGATTTTGTTGGAGAGATGGATGTATGATTGACTACAGTCTGGATGAGCTTTTCCTTATGTTTACGTGTGTTACTCTCTAATTTCACTGTGTCAAACGTGCGATACGTTCCAAAGTATAGGAAACAGGAAGAAAGAATGCCAACTCCTAAGAAGGAGAAAAAACTTTCAGAATTTGCTCAAAAATAATTAACAAAGCGTCATAAAACTCAAAACACCTCCATTGACATTGGAGGGCTATGGGTTATGAACTACTTGCACCCTGGAAAAAGCATGAGGTTTATTTGTGTAAAGCAATAGCCTAGAAAGATCTGTACTTGCTCATACTGTTTAGAACCAGTTGCTCCGGGATCTGCAGTTTCTCTAGACCTGCCACAGTTTCAGACACTCACCCTCCTATAGAGTTAGACTGTCCTGCGAGGCTTGCTTCCGCTCGCCTGCCCATGCTGCTGGGCTTCCTGAGACACGCATCTAAACACAGAACTGTCACATGTGTGTCCATCCTTGCAACAAACTTCTGAAAAGCCACAGAGAAACTGCCCCGTGTTACCATTTCTCCATTTAAAAGTCTTAGAAATCTTTTCGCATTTGTGCCACGGGATCGTGTGTGATCTTGCTAAGATCACTCATCTCACTGACATTCGTAAGAATCTCACCAGTGTGGAAAGAGGCCACCATCAAACCTGCTTGAAACAAATCTAGAAATGCAAAATTGAAGATACCAATGAAATGATTTCAACATGTTTTCAAGTCAGGAACATGCAATTGTGAAATTAAATAATTCAAACTCAAAGTTGTCAGGACTTAAAATTATTCGGACCCTTAAGAGGAATATGGCTATGTCATGGCATGAGTCATGTAGCATGCAGTTGCAACTTCTGCTTCTTCCCTGTAAATGATTAGAAATGACCAAGTGGTGCCGGAGATAAGACCCCTCCAAACATTACTCCTTCTTGAAGAATGTTAAAGCAATCTTCCTTGGAATGCAGCAAGCTATATTAATCAAATTGTTGTAATGTACATACTGGCCTTGTACAGAAAATGTTGCAACTCTGCTAAAATTGTTTCTGACTGTTTAACTGAAACCTTAACTTCCTCACTTTGAGTACTGACCCCATCCATTTGGAATCAACGTTTCCAGGGTGGCTATCCCCAAGCTTTGCACACTAATAGTCCTATTTTCTAAATCTCATGGTTTAAGGTTGACACACAATATATAATCCATAGTTCCTTTTTTAACAAAAATAGAATATTTGTTCTATTAGAGGGAGATGTTCCCTGGTTCTTGGCTCCCAGTGTCAAGGATGAGCACTGGTGCCTGGACAGCAACAGAGTGATCACAAACACAAAGCGATCACCATCAACATACATTTATTGTAGGAAAAAAGCACACAAACTATAAGGAAAATACATCTCAAGAGCGAGACAGGTCCCTCTCCATGAGTGAAAAAGAGACCCCAAGTCTGAACCCATACCAATTTTTGGCTAACTAAGCTGTCTGCTTTGTCCTTCCTTTCCCCTGGAAGGATTGGTTAGTGCCTTCCATCTTTGGGGTAACTGACAGGTTGGGGTTACATAACAAACTTTTGAACATGTACATGTTTTCCCGTACAAAGCTGGGTGGGAAAGGTGAGGCATGAGACGGAGGACCAGAAGTTCCAAGGCATCATGAGTTAGTGTATCAAGGAAGGCATTCAAGTGGAAGAAGGTACAAGGGGGCGAATTGCAGTCTCAGCAGAGTAAGGAGGGCTTCAGAGAACAGAGTGGCCTGCACATCCCATTCCTGAAATGGGAGGAAGAAGAGAGGAGGCCAGCCCTGCATGGACTATGAGAGTTAGGGAAGGGCAAGAAAGCCTTCCTGGACTGTCACAGCAGTGAGAGCCCAACACTGGACTTTGAAGCCAGAGTAAGGAGAATATCTATATAAGGGATGATGGAATAGCAGCTCATAAGATCAATTAATTAGAGTTAGGATGAATGTTTGCATAAATACTATGAGCCAGTGTTGAAAGGAGGGAAGAGATTGGTCATATGTGGGAGGATTTATCAAATAAGTAAGGATATTGAGGGTAACGTGAGAAAATGTTGGAGTAGAGATATATAAACATGGGTTTGGATTATAGTTGGAGATACTGCTATAAATTCATAGATATCAAAATGTACAGATGGCTTTTAAAATAAATATAGACATAAATGACCCTGTGTACACACATACACATATATTCCCTAGCTCTCACCATGGATGCCCACTGGAAGGGGCTCAGGGCCAGTTGATAGTGGGAGAAAAAGGTCATCTCTATGTGAACGATGGGTTAGCACAATATATCAGTGCAGCCTCAAAAGGACTGCTATTAAAATGTAACCTGACTCCCAGGCCCCTCTGAAAGACAGAGGCCAAGAGAAATCCTCCAGTGACCAGTGACAACAATATTAATGGACTTGGACTGCTGGACAGTAAATAGTTTATCTGAGTGGCCAGAGTCCTGGGATGAAAAGATTGAGATGTTAGAGACAAGGATTTCTGGGGTGGATATAGCATGAAGATCTTTGCGTCATGTGTTAATGGCCATCAGAGGGCACCCCCATAGAAAGGAGGCTCAAACCAGTGGATGTCAGCCAGCCCCTGCCACTGGTCACCGCAGAGCTTGCATCACGAGCTTACAAAAGTAGTAGCAATGGTGGCAGGGAGGGAAGCTATGCATGGGCCTTGTTGCAAATACCACTCAGCACGGCTGATCTAGGTACTAATGCCAGTAAGTGTCAAATCTCCTGGCAATAGAGACTAATGCTGCTTCCAAGATAACATGCTATTCTTTTTTTTTTTTTTTTGCTGTTTTTGGCCAGGGCTGGGTTTGAACCCACCACCTCGGCATATGGGACCAGCGCCCAACTCCTTTGAACCATAGGTGCTGCCCAACACGCTATTCTTTAACAAGTCAAACTAGGCACTTGGTGGCAAGTTGACTACATTGGACAACCTCCATCCTGGGAAGGGCATCTGTTCACATTGCTGAGGTGAACATGTATCATGGAGATGGTTTGTCTAACCAGCAACACTGTCCAAGTTCTTACTGAGTTTTTGATCTACTCATGGTCTCTATCTATAACAGAAGAGTCTACTTTATAAAAAATTGGTGTGGCAGTAGTCCTGTGGCCATGGGATCCATTCATTTCATCTAATACCAAACCAGTCACAGATGACAAATGAAAGAATGACACAGCATTTTGAAGGCATGGAAGCACCAGCTGAAGGTAAACACACTGCAAAGAGTGTGTTTGCACACTCTTAAACCCCATGATGCAATATTTCTTAAATCAAACATCACTGTCAGGGGCTACATCTCCAACAGGTAAAATACCTGGGGAACCAAGGGTTATAAGTAGAAGTGGGCCACTGACTGTTACTCCAAGTAACCCCATAGAATTCTCTGTACTTTCCACCTTCTAACCTCTATGGACTTTGAGGTCCTTGTCCCCAGGGTAAATGCTTCAAAAAGAGAATATAATAAGTGCTCAATTAAACTTTAAGTTATGACTGCCACATGGTTCCTTTTACCAAGAGAATAGAAAGTAAAGAAAAACTAACTACCTTGGCAAAACAGTAAGACAGTTGACCCTGATCATGGTAGGACAGAGAACTACTGTTACACAGTAGTTACCTAGTGTAATGCTCTAACACGTTGGTACCTTCGTAATGCCAATGGAACATAACTGAGCACCTACCCCGCCTTCTAGCTCTGCCTAACATAGCCAAATATTTACCTCGCCCTCAAACTCTGCTTGCCTAACTATGTTTATCTTTAAGAAGAAGGATACCTGGGACCCTTTGGACCAGACCATTCAGAACTGGCTGAGATCTAAGTTGATGGTCCACTTTGACCTCTAGACACCCCAACTTAATTATAATCTAATTTCCATGATAAAAGATACTCCCACTGATACCAGGACAGTTGACAATCACCATGATGACACCCAAGAGAGACCATGAAAGGACAAGAAACTCTGAGAAACTCTCTACCCATTTCAGAAAAGACATTATTGTTCCATCCTTTTCTTTTAATACCCATCCCTTCACTAAAAGAAACTCTATATTTTAACTCCCTCACCTCTCACACATGAGAAGTTGACTTGCAGCCCATGATCCTGCTTCTCCACTTCCCAGCCAAACAAATAATCCTGAACACTCGCCTTCAGTTTCACTCACTGGCTTCCCCACAGCAAATGCGAAAACTTGATTACCTCATTAACACAATGGGGGTAGGTGATTCACAGGGTCATCTCTGGGCACTTCCCTGCTTGATTTTGAGGATAAGTAGGTAAGCACAAGAGGAGGGTATCACAGACCCGAGGGACAAAGATCTGGGTCCACCTGCTACTTAAGCCATCTAGCCCAGCAGAAGTGTTGCTGGTGGAGAAAAGACTTTAGAATGCAAAGTAGAGAAGGCAGAGGATGAGTGCTGTTAAGTGCAGAGCTAAGTCTGGCTGCAGCACCAGGGTGTGGCTTCATTCTACTGACCTTCCTCTTTTGAGATTCTTCAGGAAAAGTTAGTATAAGGAGTCAATTATAGTGAGTGCTGTGGCGAGCCACTCTTTTCCCTAAGTTTTGGAAGTGGTGGTCATTGATGGATCAAAGACAGTTCCCTCTCTAGGAATTTACTCCATGTCTGGAGAAGTCTATAGTCATTGATTGGTGGAAGAAAATATAAAGGCCTATGCCCTTAAATGTGCCACTGGGAGGTCATTAGGTTTAGATGATGTCATGAGGATGGATCCCACAGGGTGGAATTTGTGTCATAAGAAGAGAAAGAGACTAAATATCTGTTTCTCTCTCTCTCTCCTCTCTCTCGCTCTCTCATACAGCCTTTAAAAAGTCTGTAGACCAGAAGGAAGACTTACCAAGAACCCAACCATGCTAGCACCATGATCTGAAAGTTTCAGCCTCCAGAACTATGAGACATAATACCATCCGGTCTGTGGGATTCTTTCATTGTGGCCCAAACTATTGACTCAGACACTGTCCTACTGGACAGGATGTATCTAATTCAGACAGATAGAGAAGAAGAGATACAACTATTTTTTTAATTCTCAGGTTCCATCCAGTATCATTCCTTAGAATCCGATAGAACAAAATATAAATAATAATGATGAGAGAAGATCAGAAGCCAGAGGGAAAGTGGACGGAGGAGCAGGGGCATCAGCTACTACGTCGGAGACCTAATACATGCTCTACTGCGGAGGCTTCACTTAGTTAATCAGATTTCATTCTCAACAACCACACAAAGAAATTATTCCCATTTCACAGTGAAAGAAAACATAAGTTAGAAAACATATACAATTTGTAGTTCTCCTGTTACCTGGATTGAAAATTAATTGATTTAATTCTTCCTAGAGTTCCCTCTTTTATTTATAAGAACAAGGGTCAAAAGAGACAGAATAGGGAAGAGTGGCAAAATATTTTGGCTTCTAGGCAATCAATTAGAAGTGGTTCAAGTATCACAGCATTACAGCTAATAAGAAGAGCTAAAATTTATTGAGCAGTTACTCTTTGCCATGTATTAAGTTACCTGCATCGATTTTCTCATTTAATCCTTAGGAACCACTGCCTGAGGAAAGGTAATATTATTAACCTCGTCTTACCAGTGGGGATACTGATGCCCAAAGGAGTTAAATAATGTATTGATGCTCAGAGGAGTTAAATAATGTATTCAGGATCACAAAATTAGTGTAGTCTAGTAATTCTTAAACTGCAGCATGGAGAATATCTTGAGAACTTATTAAAGTACAAGTACAGGGTCTTACCTCCAGAGTTTCTGCTTTTAGAAGGTCTCAGGTGGAGCCTGCGAATTTGAACTTCTGACAAGTTCTAGTGTGATGCTGATGCTGCTTGTGTAGGAACCATTCTGGGGAATCACTGGCAGAGTTGAGAACAACTGACAGAATCAAATTCAGGCTTGAGAACAACTGACAGAATCAAATTCAGGCATCCTGACCTACTCAAGTAAGCACATCAGACTGATCTGTTTCAACTTTTTTTTTTATAGTCATTTTTTTTTATTTTTATGGCTACTCTTTTCTATATTAACAAAGTTTGAACATTTTAAGAAGTTTGGAGTTAAATTGTCTGAAGTCTCTTTCTTCCTAATTTAATTTCAACCTGATTTCTTATCAGTTATTTTATCATAATTTAATGTTTGTAATGCTTGTAACTTAAATTGTGTTTTGCTTTAAGTTGTTTTAGTTTTAATTTTTATAACAAAGTTGTGAGTTGTTCTTCAGTTGCAATGGACCCCTAGGTTGAAGGTCACCTAGCCTGAGCATGCCCAGTGAACCAAGTGTGGAACCACTTGGGTCGAGGAGCAGGGACTGAGTTGAGAAGTACACATGGCAGGGCAGGATCCGGAATCCAGTTAGAACTCACCCCCATGTCACCCCAGGGAGGGATCTGGTTAGAGCAAGCCTCCTAGCTCACCTCATCACACGATCCCATCAGATCACGCCTCAATACCCTTTCCCTATAAAACCTGCCCCAGTTTACATGGGAGGAGACATATCTGAGCCTGACTCCTGTTCCCTTATTCAGCTGCTTAGCAGTAAACCTTTATCACCACAAAAACCTTGCACTTTGGTGTTTCACTTTCCACTGTGTGTGGGAAAATGAACCCAATTCAGTTTGGTAAAACATATTCTTCACTAATGCATAGTTTTAACAGAACTAATCTGGGTAGGTATAAGACCAACTGTTAGTACCAGCTTGGCTTACTTCAAAACACTAAGTAAGGCATTTGGGGTTTCAAATTTTCCTTAAAATGATTATCACACCACTTCCAAATCCATGGACACATATTAAGACAAATTAACGAATATTAATGTAAATTATCTTAAACAGCATAACCAAGTATGCCTAAGTAGCAATGTATTTTCAGAGGGAGACATACTGCAAGCAGTCTAAGGTTTACACTCTGCAGAGAAAGCCCTTGATTCACACCACAGACCACTGAGAACAGAGGAGTGAGAGGAAGCTGCTGAGGGGCAGGCTAGAATGAAAGCGCCAGCAGGTGGAAGAGAAGAGGAGAGGGAAAGTGGTCAGTAACCTCTTCACTATGGCAATGTCTCTTAAATTTGGCTCCACAAGAAGATGCATTTGAATTAGAAGAGACATGTTTAGATCCCTGTTCTAAAAGAGGCATGTCAGTTACTTAGACACCATTGCCTACCTCTATGGATGATAGATGAGTAGTAGGACACATTTTTTTTTGAGAAAGATATGCTATAAAGTTGCATAACAATTAGAAGACAGCACCAAACAGGACATGATCTATTTACTTGTTAGCACTGTCAAGGTTAGTTAGTAGAAGCCATAAAGAATCGGATATGGGAGTTTCAAGGTAGATGCATCAATATTCAGCCCAGGACTCCCAGACCTCAAAATAACAGAATTCAACAACAAAGAAATTACTGATGTTGTCTTCAGGCAAACACACCAAAACAGAAAAAATTTAATTCTCTCTAGAACCTTGGGTGGCCTGAGAATTCTGCTTTTATTAACTATTACTATTTAATAGCCTATTACATACAATTAGATAGAAACAACTTATTCTAGAAGGAGACGTTCTCTATGTTTTTCAGCATAATTCTTCTGAGAAGCTGAGAAGACTTTCAAATGTTGTCTGAAACTTCTTTGTATCCCCTGGGAGGGAGGCAAGCATAAGTAAATAGACATGACCTCCATTGCTCTTACACTGAGATAACTTTTGACTCATTTTCCAAAATATTCACACACTATATATTTTTTCTCAAATAAGTTTCTAGTCTGTGTTTGGGGGGAAAAATAGCCAAAGTTGTAAATAAGGCAAAGAGAAGAGTTTAAATTTTTTTTTAATGTTAGACTGGAACTTTTTCTAACAAGACTTCCTGAGGGCCATCTTATTCTCTTATGGAATGTAATTTTGATTTAGAATTCACAGTTGATTAGGACTCACGTGTCTTATAAGGCTATAAAGTTAGAGGTTGATTTATAGAAAAGGAACCAGTGTGATTTTTTTTTCTATTTGATAGAGAAGATAACCCCCCAAGGTTATAGTTTTATTTCCCTATAGGATATTAGTGTGTTTCAGATTAAACTAGCAATCTTATTCCAGATTTCTTTTCCATTGACCTTATAAATTGGAATTTCTCATATCCTCTAGAATCAGTTTTTTCATCCTGTAGGTTCCTGTATTACTATAATGAGTTCAATACAATTTTGACAGAGGCTACTCATATATTATTTTTTCAATAATTTGGAAATCATGCATTGAATGAACCCATGCTTAAATATCTTCCTTACATTTTTTCTTTATATCATATTTAACTTGAATGAAAGGCGATGGTTTGAATGAAGCTCTAATTAACACAGTAATAACAGCAATCATATCCTGGGTATCAGGAAACAAGACTTATGCTTCTTGACACCTTTATCCAGGGATTTGAAAATTATAGGTTATGAATATTTTTATGTAAAGATTTAAGAAGTCCAAGATCAGCTAAATCAACTAAACTGCTCCCTTGAAACAGAACTATACTCTGTCTTGCAAAAGGCTGGTCATATCTCTGCATATTTTCATAGTCACTAATGAAGTAAGGTTAATTTATTGTAAAATTTTAGCAAAGTTTAGTAACTCGCTCTATGGCAGAGTCTCTGTTAGAAGATAATATGGCTTGGTGTCCTTAGCACAGTGGTTACAGTGCCAGCCACATAAACTGATGGTGGCGGGTTTGACCCCGGCTCAGGCCAGCTAACCAACAATGACAACTACAACAAAAAATAGCCAGGTGTCTTGGCTGGCACCTATAATCCCAGCTACTCGGAAGGCTGAGACAAGAGAATCGCTTGAGCTTAAGAGTTTGAGGTTACTGTGAGCTGTTATACCACAGCGCTCTACCAACAGCAATGTGATAAGACTCTATCTCAAAAAAAAAAAAAAAAGAAAGAAAGAATTTATTCTATGCCAGAATTCCAAAGTCTAAGTACCTTCTTCTCCCAATAGAATTGTGCATGTTTTTAGCTCAATTCAACAAACATTGTGAGTGGTAATGGGAAACCAAGAAGAATCAGACCATACATCATGACCTTGTAGCCCGCAGAGTTCAATGCAGTCATTGACTTGTTTCATAGGTAGATATGAAATGCCTTCTAAGTGTTTGCCCTTCAAATAAGCAGTAAATAATTTTTCTCCCTTTTACTGACCATACTCTTCAGAAAAATAAAAATGAGAGACAAAAACAGATACATAAAGAAAGTCAGCTGTTGATAAGTACTATAAAGAAAAATTAAGGACAGTAAGAAGGATGAAAACTCTTATTTTATGTATGGTTGAGGTATGTGTATGGGGTAGGGGGGGATATTCTCTAAACAATTTTACCTTTAATTCAGGACCAGAATGAAGTGAGGAGACAGTGTTGTTATTAATTTATATTAGTGCACAACACATGATAATATAAACATCCATTTTTATAAGAACATTTTAAGAAAATTTTTAAAATATGTAAACCCCTGTAAAGTGAAGAATGGGAGATACTTCATCTACCTAAAATAGAATTTATATCATAACATCATCTAAAACTGATTTTAAAAGGTAAAAATAAATGAATTTTTGTCTTCTTTAATTATATAAATAGCTAACTACACAGCAAAGGATGATAATTTCTATTTCCTGAGCAAGAATCTTTTATTCCTAAAATAAAAGCCAAATCAATTCTATTGTTCTTGTTAAATTTCTCAAGATCATGTCAAAACTTAGCTATTTAGAATAGTATTTAGAACTACTATTTAGAATAGTAGTTCTTAACCTGGGCTGCACCTTGGAATCACTTGCAGAATTTTTAATATATTTACCTGGCTTCCAAAAGCTACACTCCAATGTACTCAATCTGGGATACAGCCTGAGCATCAGGATTTCAGTAGCGCCCAGGAGACTCTAATATGTAGCCAAAGCTGGGAACATCTATTTAGACCATAAATTCACACAGCAGTTTCCCCCCACACCCCCAGCCTCTTCCACATCTACCCCAAAAAGAGTTTCTAGTTGTCTCCTTTGATATGTTGACAGAAAACTCAAGCCTTATTCATCATACTAATAATATTTTGTTGTTGTTGTTGTTGTGGTTTTTGGCTAGGTTTGAACCTACCACCTCCAGCATATGGGGTCAGCGCCCTACTCCTTTGAGCAGAGGCGCCACCCCATGCTAATCATATTTTACCACTTTTAAAAGGTCGTTTTATTGTGAGAGTCTATTTAATTCTTTACACATGAAGATTTTTTTACTTGGAGCTCATAGGTTTTCTGTTTTAATTTTAACTAATCACTTTCTACACCTAATCATTGCTGTCGTGCTCAAGTTTTTCACTCTTGGTTTAGTTAAACTCTTGGGTTAGTACCACAATTACATTTAACACATTCCTGGATCTTGCCAACCCTCCTTCTTTCTTATGTGTGTGTGTGTGTGTGTGTGTGTGTGTTTTGTTTTGTTTTTCTGAGATACACTTCAAATTACTTCCTTAGGAATGATGTATGGATGTGTGGGCATTCTTTTTAGGTCCTAAAGATCTGAAAATATTTTAATTATACCTTCACACTTGAGTAATAATTTGGCTATCAATAGAATTCTAGGTTCAAAATATTTTCCTTTGAACATATTGTTCCATTTTATTCTAACACCCATGTTAGATGTTTATTCTAACAACAATGTTGTTGGCAAGGAGGATGACGTTTCTCGGCTCCTGCTAGGTGATTCCTTTATTCCTAAAAAACTTTTACCATAATTGACATATCTTTTTTTATATGTTCTTACATTCTTTCATTACCTTTACCTTTGTGAAGCTTTGAATAATCACAAATTTTAATTTGCACATTACCTTTAAATCTTCTTCATGTTCCTTTCTCTTAACATTTTGTTCATGTTTTAGGGTTATGATTTCACCTTGAACTTCTCAGAGGATATTTACAATTTTTCCCCTTCTTTGCTCCACTAAATTTTCACCTTTTCCTTACAAATCAAATGTTTGCTTCTTTGCTATTTTTCTTCCATTTTCTGGAGATTCAGTCTTATGTTTTTAAGGACACAATGCAGGCACAGAAAGGTTAACTGAGAGTTCTGAACATGTGGCCACAGTTGATGACTAGTAAGGATTTGCACAGGTGACAGGAGGAATGGCTTAGGAGGCATCACTCAGGACTAATTCCTCTACACAGCCCTCGTCCTCTTTGGTTTGATAAGTTAGTCCATACAGGGGAGCCTTCCTTTACACCAGGGTGTGTACACGTCAGGATGATGGTGAGCTAGTGAGGAAGAGCAGGCAAGAGAGGGGCTGGATCTCCAGTGCATGTGCTTCCATGAATCACCCCGTTTTTAGCCTCTTCTCCAACCATCTGAACCCTAATCTGAAGTTTCTCTGAGTGCTATAAGGAGAGATCACCTGTCTCCTGTCTCGGTGGGTGTCCTACTGGGTATTCTAGGATACATCTCCTCCCCTCTGCTAGATTTGTTGAAAGATTCCCATTTGATTTCCATTTTCCAGAAATTGGAAATGATTAGTGGATGACATCCACTAATAACTTCCTTATAGCATATTAGTCTCCACTTACTTACTCCTTTTTTTTTTTTTTTTTTTTTTGCAGTTTTGGGTTGGGGCTGGGTCTGAACCCACCACCTCCAGCATATGGGGTCAGCGCCCCTCCCCTTTAAGCCACAGGTGCCGCCCCTTACTTATTCCTTTTAAAGTTTTTTTTTCCTGCTATTTTATCAATTGGTTCTTAGGTGAAAAGAAATGAGTAAGTGTGCTCACAGTGTTATCTGGATTCAGAGAAATGGCAGCTTTGTTCTTGAGTTGTACCTCTTCTGATTTAAATTAGACCTGGTCTTCTCCAAATCAATTGTTTCAATAACAACTCTCAATCCATCTACAGCTGACAGATGAATCACATCAGGAGTTTGACCCTATATGGACTATACTCAATTAATAGCATCAAATCCAGATTTTCTGTTATATAAAACAGATGCTAGCACAAGAAGAGAGTGGTTTATGTTGGATACACAAGAGGTCAGCCTATGAACCAATATTTGTAGAAAGAGTTGGAGAAACCAGATTCTTTTCTTTTTAATTTCAGATTAATATGAGGATACAAATGTTTAGGTGACATTGTTCTCATTTCTAAGGTAAAGGTCACATTGTTGAGCCTTTCAGGGTTGTGCTGAACACTCTTACACTGTGCAGATTGGGTAAGATCTCGCCAATTTCCCACCCTCCTCCATTTCCCATCCCCTTTGGTATACTATACTTGTGTTTATTCTTTCATATAGTTGTTGTTTATATATTGATTTTCATATTAGTTACATATTAGACATGTAGTTGTTTATATATTGGTTTCATATTGGAGAAAACAGATTCTTAGTTTGTTAGCCTGATTCTCCCCACAGACAGGGGTCACTTGAATTCTTCTGTGGTCTCAGCTTCATTCTCATTTCCCAGGACTATTTCCACATGAGATGGGAAGAATTGAACTGTCTCCAAATTCCAGTATTCTAATGCCATAGTCTCTCCTTGTTGAGCTCTGGGCCATCCAAGTAGCCTTTGCAACCATCCCTCTCCAGAAATGTTTTCTGTTCAATCACTTATTTCTTCCAGATCCACACAGAGTTGGAGCTCTGCTTGGCTTGACATCTCCTTCTCACAGGCTAGAACTGTGCTGTGCTGGGCCATTCCGTTGATGCTACCTGCCTGCCGTGAATGAGTGACCCTGGCTTTCCCATTCCTTGCTCCTCACGCTGTTGGCACAGCCTCCCCCAGTGCAGCCTCCTAGTCACTGTTCACAGTGATTTGATGACTCTCTTCCTCAGGCTGCTTGACTGTCAGCCTTAACATCTTTTGTCTATATCTTCTGATGATTATTTTCTAGGAATTGTCTGGCCAGGCCTATTAAATTACAAGTCAATTTATACAAAAATTGAGATAGGATAATTTGACACATTACATGAAACAATCTAAAAGCCTATTTCTCATAATCTCTACTGCCTCATCACAGTGCAAATTTCCTAGCTCTGCTGGGAGAGAGAGGACAGGGAATAGGAGTGTGAATTGGGATAGAATCGCAGCTTTAATAATTACACCCCCAGAATTACAACAGAGAGTTTGTATCTTACCTAAGAATGGAGAAAAATAATAGTACTACTGAAGTAAGATTTTGCGAATTACAGATCATACGTGTTTAGCCCTTAGAATAATCTAGGTATCAGTTCTGGTTCCCTGTGGTAGCCACCTCATATCATGTGACTCTTGCTCCAATCCTACTTAACTTACTCAATTTGGATGTGACCATTTGAATGTGACCTTGGCATGGGCACTCAGCTTGGTGTCCTTGATTCTGGCTTCGTGTCTTAAAAGAAGAAATTAAGAACTAAGCAGCTGCCTTTGAAGAGTGTGCCATTTTAATAACTATAAATGACAGGATATTTACACCATAATTTATATTAAAATGTAACTTCATTATATGGGGGAAAATGTTGCTTATGTTGAGTAAATAACAACTAAATATAAACATATGAACTATGTACCATTAACATTATGTTGGGATAAGAAACAAAAGAAGGAATTTGGAAAACTCATTTAACCTTTGGAAGTTCCCAGTACAATGTAGGTAGGTGTATTTATTTAGAATCTACACCTACTCTAGCTTGTTTTGAAAAGTTGGGTGAATAAGTTTCTATGTCTATAATTATATTGGTAAAAGATATTCCCAAATTTTTCAGATAAAGTATGACAATGCTGCGTAAGTTATGTTCTGAAAAAAAAAAAAAAAGCAAATGAAGAAACAATTCACATATAAGCTTTAGAATAATCGTTTCTTGTAACAATGGCTGTCACCCATCTAGTTGGTCAGTATGTTGAGAGAGGAGATTTGAGCCAGTATCAGTAGTTTTAAAGTCCCCAAGTGATTCTTTAATAATATTGAGTCATGTTGGAAGACTACTCTTCCATATAGAGCAGGTAGTGTAAAAACTTATATCACATTTTTTAAAAGCAGGCATGCCTCTTAAACCCAAATATAATGCAGGTTAAACCCAGTGATGTCAAAGCAGCAGCATTTAAAGTCTATTTACCAAGCTTGCCCAGGGCAATTATTGAAAATGAAGATTCCCTGGCTCCTATCCTGATTCCCCAAATCTTTTGATTTGCCTCACTTCAGTGGGTCTAGGAAAAGACCCAGGAATCTACATTCTAAAGTGAACCAGAGCTGATTCATATGATCCTATATATTCAGCAAACACGAGCTTACAGAGCTCTAATAAGGACATGAACTTCAGGAGAGTCTGAACTACAGCATTAAGGCCACAGGCATGTGCTAGTGTTCCCAAGTTTATCACACACTGGATGTCTTGGATTGTTTTGGATCAGAGAAACATGTGTCTTGAGATCAAGGAAACATCCTCAGAGGTACAGATGTTTGGGACAAGAAGCTTATAAAAGCCACATCACTGTGTTGGCAGAGAGTGGTCAGCAGCGCGCAGAGGAAGTTGCACTGGATGGTGAAAGTGACAATGGATCTCAGCCTCTCTGTGGCCTGGTCCTCATCTCAAGTATGTAGAATCCCTTTGGTGACCCTCTCCACATCCTCTGTTTGCTTTATGCTGTTAAATACCCTTTTATCACTTTTGATTAGTGTTATGAGTATGCAGGTAGAAGGTCTGTGACTCATATTTCATTACGGGGAAGGAGATCACTTTTTCTTCTGAACTTGAATTAAAGAGAATCTAAAGGAGCTGCTCCACAGGGCTGGCAGATGACGGCCCCATTTGTTTTTGTAAACAATGGTTTTGCGGGGGACACAGTACACCATGCATTCAGGTATTATTTGAGGCTGCTTGGAAACTAGAATGTCATAGTTTTGTAGCTCAACAGAGACCACATGGTCTGCAAAGCCGGAAGTATTTGTTATGCAACCTTTTACAAAAAAGAAAGAAAGAAAGAAATGTTTGCTGGATCCTGTGCTGAAATCTTGCTATTGTGAAAGTGCCTGAAATTGTGTTGATTCAAAACAAAAAGAGCATGAAAATGTGAGCAGCTGAGCACTGAATGCCACAAAAATCTGAAGCAATCTTTTCCACTGGGATGGTGAGTTTAAGACCATAAATCATTGTTCTGTTTTGCTTTACTTCCTTTTTACTTAAATTAAGCCACTGGAGTTGTGTCTTCCTTTATTTACAATAAAAATAGTCCTGATAAATGCAATTACGACAATTAGAAAAACAAGCAAAACAGAAAAATATCATTTCTGCAATTTGAACAGTATTTAAATGTCTGACCAACTTTGAGTGATGTTGAGAAGCTAAGAATTTCTTGCCCTGAATATCCAGACTCCTCCCTCTAAGGGTTAAATACTTAATAGAAACAACTAAAGACAAACTACTAGAATGATTTATGTCCAGACCAGGACAGAGGGCACATGCTAGCCATTCTGTGATTAGGGCTTCACCAATAGCCTAGAAACTTGGGACTAATGGTGCATGCGTATATCACACAGAAGGTAACTGTGTTTCATATTTTGCACTTGTAGGCTTTGCACATATCACACACTAAGTAACTGTGTTTCATATTTTGCACTTATAGGTTTCTATTTATTGCTAGTTAAAACTGACTTACCCACATAGTTAACCTTGGTAGTTCAATTTAGAAATGTATCAAGTTCTCTTGCTTTTTTAGCACAGGCTCTGATACAGGGTAGACGCCCAATAAATAGAACAAATGAGCCTAAACTAGCTCACCCAACATTTTCATCCTCAAATACAGACCAGGGTAGCATACAACAAGAGTTTAAAGAATTAGATCCCTCAGACTGCATTCTTATCTGAAAAAGCCAGCCTCCAAACACGTCTCCTTTTTCCAATGGCCAAATCTCTCTAATACATCCAGTCTGTCTTATAAATTCTTAATGACACTGACCTAAGCTTCTTAGGCTCTCAACAAGCATAGAGCCACCTTATTCATGATCCTTGATAATTTTCAGTTCAATGTTGCTGACTCTTTACCTTACAGAAATGAGGTAACCACAAGACCCAGCAAGATGAGTTGAGTGCATTTTCTGTTCATCATGGTCTTCACTTGGAGCAGATGCTCACTTAGACCTACGGAACAGGAAAGCCATATTGTGTGAAACCATACTGTTCCCTAGGATCTTGCCTTTGCAGAGGAGGAACCTTCAGTATACCCTACTTCGTGTATAAAACTTCTGTGAGTCTAGCACATAATCCCTTTGTTTCCATTAGGATAAAACTTTCTTTAAACAGGCACTCTCAAGTCCTTAATTGAGAACAAAAGGCCTTGGCTGAGATTTACTCCAAGAGTCTGAGAATCTTCATTTCATTGATAACAAAGACAGACCACCGGCTCAACATAAATCTCACTTGAGGGTTGGAGAATAAGACTGCTGGTTAATCTTCCCAAGTAAGACTTAGATTAATCAGCTGAAGAAACTTCCATTGGTTGAGGTTCTTCTTATTCAGGAACCACCTCCTAAACGCACCATGCCCTGACCTGCATTCTGTTTCCTATTGCTAATAATGACAGATAAATCCCAATGGAGGCATGGCGTCTGTATTAGCTATTTAGAGCTGCCTAACACATCGCCTAAAACTTAGGGATCTGAAATAACAACATTCATTACTTCACTTCCTGTAAGTCAGGAATCCAAGCACACTTTGGCAGCGTCCTCTGTCTCTGGGTCTCACATAAGGCTACAATCAAGGAGCTGGCCAGAGCGACTGTCAGCTCAGGGTTCATCTGGGGTTGGGGGAGATGCTTCCAAACTTGCTCACCTGGTTGTTACTGAACATCAGTTCTTCATGAGCTGTCCCACTGAGAGCCTCGCTTTCCCTCCAGCTATTCACCGGAGGCCTCCTCTCTTGGTTCCTTGCTACAGGACAACTGATTTTGAACAGAGTCAGCAAGAGAACAAGGAAAAGATAGTGCCAGCAACATGGAAGTCGTGGTCTTTTACGACCTAATTTCAGAAGTGACAATCCATCACTTTTGGCATCTTCTAATAGTAAGAAGCAAGTCAGAAAGGCCACCCCACATTTAAGGTGGAAGGACCACACAGGGTGTGAGTGTCAGGAAGTGGGGTTCACTAGGAGGGACCTTAGAAGACAGACCCCCACAATGTCCTTAAGAATCAAGGTGCACAGGGGACTGAAATCTTAAAGACAGAAAGGCCAAATTGTGGGAATTTATTCATTAGATTTACAGGACCTGTCAAATTCCTATAAAGACTTTTCCCATCCTCATCACCGGCAGCTCATTAAAACGGTCCTCACGGATGTCTCCAAACCATCACCTCCTCCTTAACACTCAGTTCCTTACTCACAGAGAAAATCACAGCCATCAAATGAAATTGTCCATGCTGTAGACTATGAAATTAAAAAAAAAAAAAAACCTATATTTAAGCTCATCTGTTCCTTTTAATTCTGATTTGAAAGAAACAGATATTCCTGTTTCAGGGTCATGCTGTTGCTGGCACAGCCTCCCTATGTCCTCAAGGACTTTACTTCCCATGTCTCCTTCTGCTGTACCCTCAGCACAAGCACCTCTGATGGCTCCAGTCAAGACATTCAAGTGCCCCCGTTTCTCCCAGCTCCCCAAGTCCCCTTTGGATACCAGCCCTTTGCTCTTCAATTAGCCACTCACCTCCATTTCTCTTCTCAATACACTTGAATGTGAACACTGTTTGCACCAAAGTACTGGTCCAGTTCTAGCCCAAATGATCTGCTTATAGCTAAATTCTATGGCTGCTTCTCAGACCTTAGTGTAATTTGTTTTCTGTATTGCTTAGTAGTCCTGCTTGTTCCCACCTTCCAGGGATATCCTTCTCTGGCTTCTCGGCTGTCATCTTCTGTTGCCGTTTCCCTGTTCCTCAGTCTTCTTGGTGGAAGAATCAGTCCGAGTCTGGATCATTAATGACCACTTTTACATTTCTAAGTTGTTCCTTCGTCCTTCTTCTTCTTTTTTTAAAATTATATAAGTACTCCTAAGAAATACTTTAGCCACCTTCCTGTTTTTAATTACTATGTATATGTGAACAGCTCCTAAAGTTTTACCTTTGGCCCAAATTTCTCTCTACTAAGCCTCATGCTTCTGTCTAATTGTATAGGAAACATGCATTTGCTAATTCAAGTTTAAAGGCAAACCAAGTTCCTCACCGCCTGAGCTGAATCTCCAGCTCCTAAGAGGCCCCCTTCCCGCAATCTGCCAGCCAAGCCAGGATCCTCCATAAATCCCAGACTTCTCCCTTTACATGGATACGTCCAGCCAATCAACTATCAAGTTTAACGGAAGAGGAAAAAGAGATTAGGTGCTAGGATAATTCTTACTTATTACATCACAGCCTCTATGTTTATACTTCAAATTGAAAGAAAATTAGATATGCAATAAAGGAACCTTACCAAAAAAATCTGAATAACCAGTGTGGTAGATAGAATAATGTGGCCCCTGCAAAGATAGCCTTGTCCTACTTGTTAGCACCTGTGATTGTGATATGTTATGTGGCATGGAAGAAATAGGTTAGAGCTGGAACAGAGGTTGCTAATTAAATGAGCTTCAAACGGGCACATCACTTGATGCTATCTGAGCGGGGCCCAATGTGGTCACGGGGTTCTTAAATGCCTGAGCTGGAGGCCGTAGAAGAGTTGCCATGAGGGGGATGCAATTTGAGAATGACTAAGGCAGCTGCTGCTGGCTTTGAACTTGGAAGAGCCTCCCACATAAGAATGAAGGGAGGCCACTAGAATCAGGAAAAGTTAGGAAAACAGATTTTCTAGTCTGGTGTTTCCAGAAAGGAACACAGCTCTGCTGGCATCTTCCTTGCAGCTCAGTGAGATACTTTCCAGACTAACTACCTCATGAACTTGAAGATAATACAGTACATACGACATTTGCATTTTTAAGCCATTAAATTTATAGTAATTGGTTACAGCACCAGTGGAAAATTATTAATACATCCTATTTTTTCATTGAGTCATTGTTTATTCTTTATGTTAGACTCTGACAGACTCTGAGTATTATAAGTGTATCATCTCACTATGGTCAAATAATCAAATCTGAGAAAAATTCAAAATTTTTTTAGCAGGCAGGAGGCAAGCAGCAGAGCTGAACTGGACCACAGAAAGAACACGGTGCTTGTCTCAGAGTCCATGGCCGACTCATATGATTAGATTTTAATGTTTCCTGGAACTGAAGTAAGGAGCCTATGTTCCTTTTGATTAGTATTCTTTTCTGCAAGCTTTTCGAACCAGGTCTTTGGTCATTCAAAATGTATTCATCTTGATGCCAATGCTTTCATTTTTATCTACCCAGCTTAGGAAATACTAAAACAAAAATGAATTCTTCAGAGACAAGGGAAAATATATAGCTCAGAAACTAGATCTCACTAAAGAAAGGAAGAGGGTAAGGGAAGATATAAATAAAACTTTTGTTTTATGCTTCTTATTCTTAATATATATGCAAAAATGAAATGAATAACACCAATACCATAAAGAACAGGAAGAAAGAATTGGAAATACTATCCTATAACTATAAATGAAGTACTGCCGTGTTATATGAAGGTGGATTTAGGTAAGCTAAAAAAGCATATTATAAACTCTAGTACAACCAGTACAAAATTCAAAATTGAAAAATAATTGACATAAGTTAAATAGGCTAGTCCTTGTAATACTATAAAAAAAATTAAAATTTGGTATACTAAGGGAGAAGATAAAATAAAACAATACAAAATGCTCAAATAAAGTAAGGAAAGCAAAAAAGGGGGAGAAAAGAAACAAAAACCAAACAGAAATAGAAAACAGATATGAACACGGTAGATATTAATCCAACCATGTCATTAGCCACATTAAATGTGAATTTTCTAAATACACCAAATAAAAAACAGGCAGTATCAGAGTCGCTTAATAAAATAAGACCAAACTGTAAGTTGTCTGTAAGAAACCAACTTTAAATGAAAAGAATCAGAGAAGTTCAAAGTAAAAGGAGGCAAATAGATATATCACACCCACATTAACATTAATTAAAAGAAATCAGGATTACTTGTATTAATCTTAACAAAGCAGATTATGGAACAAGAAAAATGTCAAGAAAAAAGAGTACTATATGACATAGAGTTCAATTCTCTATGAAAACGTAATCCTAAATGTATATGCACCTAACAAAAATTCATCAAAGTATGTGAAGCAAAAACAAATAGAGCAAGAGAAATCAACAAATCCACAATTATAATTGGAGAACTCAAGATACCTTCAGTAATTCAAAGATAAATAAGGATACAATTGATCCACATAACACTATCAATAAATTGCTCTAACTAATATTTATGGAATTCTCCATTCACAAAACAGCATAATGCACAATTGTTTTTTTCTTCAGACAGAGTGTTGGTCTATTGCCCTGGCTACAGTGCAGTGGCATCATCATAGTTCATTGCAACTTCAAACTCCTGGGCTCCAGAGAATCTCCTACCTCAGTGTCCCAAGTAGTTGAGACTAGAGGGATGTACTACACTCAGCTATTTTTTTTCTATTTTTAGCAGAGATGGGGGTCTTCCTCTTGCTCAGGCCAACCTTAAGTGCTCCTGGAGTGCTAGGATTACAAGTGTGCCAAAAAGACATGAATACACTTTTCTCTTAGGTCACACAGAATTTTTACCAAGATACATAACATTCTAGGCCATAAGACACACCTTAACAAATTGATAAATTAAAAAATAGGAATCACACAATTTGTATTCTCAGACCACTAAATAAGCAAACTAGAAACAAAATAAATAATGGAAAGATAGTTGGAAAATTCCCAACAACTTGAAATTAAGCAACACACTCCTATATAATACACAGGTTAAGTAAGAGTCCCAAGAGAAATTAAAAATCTTTTGAATTAAATAAAAATGATAACATAATGTACATCAAACTTCGTGGGGTAAAGTGAAAGCAGTGTTTGGCAGGACATTTATAGCACTAAATGTATACATAAAAAAAGACAAACATTCTAAAATCAGTAACCTATGCTACCATGCTAGGAAATCAGAGACAGATGAACACTTTAACTCTAAAGCAAGCCAAAGAAAAATAATAAAAATTAGAGCAGAAATCAATGGACTTTGAAAACAGGAAACCAAGACAGAAAATAAATGGAACCAAAAGTGCTTAAAAAGATCAATAAAAGTGATTAACCTCCAGCCAGTCTAACCAAGGAGCAAAAGAAGACAAAACATTCATTGCCAATATCACAAATATAAGAGAGGTCATTACAATTGATCCCATGAAGAGTAACAAAATAATAAAAGAATAACATGAACAAATGTATACTCACAAAGTTGATATCTCAGATGAAACAGATCAATTATTTGAATGACATATCAAAACTCCCGCAGGGGAAAACAGGAAACCTGAATAATGCTATACATATTAAAGAAATTAAAGCAGTGATTAAAAACCTCTCAAAAGAGAAAGCACCAGGCCCAGATGGGATCACTGGTGATTATTCCGATCACTTGAGGAAGAAATGATAATTCTCTACAATCTCTTCTATAAAATGGTAGCAGTGAGTAGGGCACTGACCCCATATACCGAGGGTGGCGGGTTCAAACCCAGCCCTGGCCAAACTGAAAAAAAAAAAAAATAGTAGCCAATACTTTCTAATTCATTCTAATTCCAAAACTAGATAAAGACATTACAAGAAAGGAAACTTATAAACCAAAATTTCTTATGAATGTAGAAGCAAAACTCCACAATAAAATCTTAGTAAATCAAATCCAATAGTATATAAAAAGAATTATATATCCCAACCAAGTGGGATTTATTCCTCGTAGATGAGGCTAGGTCAACATTTGAAAATAAATTAATGTAATTCACTAGCCAAAGAATAAAAGTATATGCCCTAATCAGTTGACTTAGAAAATGTATTTGAAAAAATCCAATACCTATTTATTATAACAACTCTTAACAGACAAGAATAAATGGGAAATTCTTACAGTTGATAGAGAATACTTATTTAAAAATCTACATCTAACATCACAATTAATAGTGAGAAACTGATAGCTTTTCACCTAATATTGGGGACAAGACAAAGCAGTCCTGTCTTATTACTCCTGTACGACGTCATACTGGAAGTCCTAGCTACTGATAAGGAAAGGAAATGAGAAGGATACAGATTGCAAAAGAAGAAAGACACAAAACTGCCTTTGTGGATAACATTGTTTATATAGAAAATCCCAAATAATTGATTTTTAAAAACCCAAAATTAATAAGCAAGGACAGAAATGTTATAGGGTAAAACATTTTATACAGAAATCAGATGTTTTTATATTACTAGATTAGCAATGAAAAACTACAATATAAAGTTTTTTAAGAAAAATTACCACTTAAAATAGCACCCAAAATATAAATGCTTAGGTATAAATCTAACAAATTATACAGGATTTCTATGCATAAGAATAAATTGAAGATTTAAATATCAGAAATAAAGTTTGCCGAGGAATCAGAGTTGAAGAACCATATTCACTGAAATAAACAGGATCTCTATGGGATCCTGACTGTTCAGATATATAATATGCTTTATCTTTGTTTTTACTCTTTTAAAAAAAGTTCTTTCAGTCATTAATTTTTCTATGACCTTCTATATTCTTCATTCTTAAGTTGATATCCTTCATCTCTTTAATAAATCTACTGACACATAACTTTGTATCATTATCACTGTAATGTCTATGTGTGAAGACATATTTATTTTTGTTTGAAGAGAAAAATATATTTGATATGCAAATTTTTTATTCACAGTGACAAACCCATGTTGTATTAATTTTCTTTGTTTGAAAATCCGTGTGCTCAATAGTTATTGATGTTACAGGAATAATTAAATAACACCACCCTCCTATCCACAATATCTGTCTTATCCATGGGATTTAACCATAATGAATGTTCTTCAAATCAATTATGAGATAAAACAACTTCTATAATGATGCCAATATTATACAAACTAACACTTTTTCCCTCCTCTTCTAAAAATAGCCCCATACAATATTTAAATGCTATGAAAAAAAAAGAAAAAGAAAATTGGAAGAACTACCAGAACTTGATATGGTACATACTAGTTTTATAATATAAGCTACCCTCTCACTTTTTACATGGTAAAAAATTATTTCTTATCCATTGCACACATAGACACATAAAAGCTCAGCAAATCTGATTGTGTCGCAGAACAAAATAATACTTCACATGTGCTTCTAGCTGTAGTGAATAAGCAAAGTTCAGAAAGATGCCACAGACTCAAGAAGAAAAAAAGGCTGAGACTTTTAGAGACACAGAACAGTATAGGATTTATCTACTATTCCAGAGGTCAAAGGAAACTTCTAGGAAAGAAACCACAAAATTAGATTATTTTATTTATTTTTTATTTTATTATTTATTATTATTATTATTATTTTTTTTTTTTTTGCAGTTTCTGGCTGGGGCTGGGTTTGAATCCACCCCCTATGGCATATGGGGCCAGCGCCCTCCTCCTTTGAGCCACAGGTGCTGACCAAAATGAGATATTTTAAATAGCATTAATAATATTTTAAATATGTTCAAATCTAGTAGTGCTTTTTCTATGAAGCATCAGTTTTTCTCATGGTGCAGGATAAACGCTACCGGGTTGAGTGTCTTCTGAACTTCATTTGGAGTTCAGAACTCCAAATCAAACATCAGAAAATTGGGACTGAAAAAGTGTAAACTGGAAAAATAAAGAAGATTTTTTACATGAAATAAATTTCCAAGTAATACATCTACCCTGACAATCTTGGGGAACTGGATCATATATAAAAACTACACGCTTGGTAACGAGTGATTGAAAAATTATGTAAAGTTCTTTATCAGCTTCATGTCATTCTTGGAACAGCAGCAAGTAATGAATTTCCTTCTCAATAGAAAGAGGCCACTTGTACTCAAGTGCTAGTTACTTACATTCCTAATCAATTATGTCATTTTTGACTTTGCCTTCTCTTAAACAAAATAAGTTGGGGGCCAGAAAAAAGTTAGAGTGATTCTTTCCCCTGTCCAAAGTGTAAGACAACCTGTTTTGGTAATCAAATCCATGTTTACAAAAGATACTTCAAATTTAGAATAACTGTAGCATTTACTTGCCAACACTGAAACTCAATTCCAAGTTTCCTTCTTAGTCCTGCAACAGCTGGGCATCATACTACCTCCATCAAGCACCAGCCTTACTAGTTAGAATGAGTCATGTACATTTCCATATCTCCACAGAGAATAGAGAATAATTACTTTTATATATAAATACATTTAGCGTAACCACCCTGGAGACTGTAGTGACTGCTACACATATTAATGAAACTGCACTTAATTTGACGCTCACCCAAATTACTCGCTAGGACAAATTCAGGAAGCTGAACATTATCTAAGCTCCACACTTGCTATGTTTGATCACCGAGGCTAGAACCAGGAAAATGGCTTACACATCAAAACGACTGTTTCTTGGTGAGGATGTGAAATCAGCACCTCTTTGGCCTTCCTCCTATGTTATTCAGCTCTCTGTTTAGGTATGTTCCTTGAAGCTTCTACTGTGCACGTCTCTAGGGTCACTGGCTAGTGTTTGTCCACAATACATGTAACAGGAAACCCAAACCAACAGTGAAAGCCAAGGTGAGGGTGGCTGGCTGCTGCTAGGGCAAAAATTTGGCTATGTTGTCATCGCTCTCCTTTTGTCATTTGAAAAACTCCTACACACACATACACACACACACACATTTTAATGGGGTTGTACTTTGTAGTAAAATCAGATAGTTTGGTTGACTAAATCTTAACATACAATCTATAGGTTCGTAGGCCCCGGGTAGCTCAAAGACTCCACTGAATACTGCTGGGCTGCTGGTGATTCACTGGGGAAATTTACAGTATAGTCTTGCACACTGCCAACCCCCATGACTTTGACATTAATGCACACAAGAGACATAATTTTCCTCATCTTGAAAAAGTGTTTCAGTGCAGACCTGGGCTTGTTTGTTCCCAGAATGTCTTGGCATCCTTAATCCTACCTTTCCTATCCCAGTTCCCTAACTAGATAATCCATTAGCTAATTTCCTCCCTCAGTTATGTGTTGTATTTTTGCCTTGCTGCCATCTCACCTCTCGAAGTAAAGACCTATGTCCATGTATGTTTGATCGTTTGATATTTTGGCAAATTAATCCCTTTCACTTTGAATGTTCCCCTAAGAAAATCCAGCAGGCAGGTTGGTAGAAGCAAAAACTGCCCAGGACTGACCTGAGAAATCCTAAGCTTCTCCAGCCTAGGATGGTTGAACCATAGTTGAACCACAACTTCAGCCCTTGCTTAAGTAGTTGGAGGTCACAAATGTGATTACTAAATTACTTTGTTCCCACAAAGGCTGGACCTGCGACTCTGACAAAGAATCATTTTACTGAGCTCTATTGAAATTTTGCTGGCCGAATTGCACACAGCTCTGGCTTAAGGATCCTATCCAGTTGAGGTGAGTAAGGACTAATTTAAGAGGTTGGGTGAGAAAGGAAAAAAGTTATGAGATGCCTTTGAAAGAGTCTTCTGGAGGGTCAGGGTTGGTTATTTCCGAAATCTTCTCCCGTTTGCCCAAATGCAGACGCTTATTTCTCAGTAGGAATTAAGTCCAAGAAAATCCAAAAAGGATGAGACCTCCTCTGTGCTAGGAAATAATATGAAATAGCACGTGCTGTTCTTGCATTACAAGGTGTTTTTGTTTTGTGGGGGCGGGGGAGGTGATGTGATTCCATTTTGGTTAAAAGAATTAGGACTGTGCCTATCTGTATTAAACAGCACACGCTTAAATTTTTAATCCAGTGAGATAAAATGTTCTGCGTTTTCCCATGAATTTATTTCAATTAAAGGAACAAAGAAGCAGACATTTATTGCAACTCAGATGTATCATCCAGTCATTCCTGAGAACTTAGTGACCCTTGCCAGGCCTCACGCCAGCTGAAGAGAAAACTATTCCTTTCCCCATTGCGACAAGAAATTTGACCTATTGTGTTGTAATTTTAATATTCTTTTCTATTATAGAATCACAGGAGCATTTTAATTCAAATCCCCAGTAAATAAATCTCTTTTCTTTTAGGAAAACAATCCACCTACTCAACTGTGGACTTTCATTTTCTTCTACAAACTTTTCACCTGCCCAGGATTTAGCCTCCCTCCTTCACCCTCCACCGAGTACTTCCAGTCTCTATTCTTTCAACCCTGTTGCAGATAAACTCCACTGCAGTTACTATCCCAAAATGTGAATATCCAAATTCATCCCTGTGCAAAATAAAACAAACTTTGGTTTCAAGACTCATCCTTTTTTGAGGACACTTGAGTGGCCCGCTTGTTATTTGCAGCAGCCTTTCTTACCTCCTCACTGAATCACACCCATCATATACCCAGACCCCATGAAAAATGCATTTTTTCCGAACTCTGCGAAGTACTATTCTACATAGGAATATTAGTGAATCACGTTTTCTCCACCTCCTTATACACATGAAAAAAAGACAATATTGAGTGTCTTTTAGTCAGTGGAGAAAGAGGAATTCTCACCATACTCTGCTGGTCCCTTTCCTTCCTAGCAGGTTTGTTCATTAGTTGAAGACTTTATTCTTTTGAGAACTTAGTACTGAATTAAAAAGAAAACGCTGTACTTTTTTTGCTATCATCATTATACGTTTATTGATCCTGAGGTGCAAAGTAAAATTCTTCACCCTGTGACATACGTCCCATCTTCTGTAGGGACAAACAGTGACAGACCAAAAAGCTAAAATTGGAGGATGAGAACAGAATTTCCCTCCCGTGCCTCAAACCCTGTATATTCTGCCTCCGTTTGTTAAACTTCTCTGTAGCAGGCTCCCCTCTATGAGTTATACATACCACCAGGGCTCATTCACATCGAACTGGCCTTAGAATTCATGTTCACAACATCTGGGATACTGTCCAAATTCTTTAGAAAAAAGAAAAACACATCTTATTGAAACACTATAAATTATTAATCAGCTAAAGCATTTAAAATGTCATTTTTGTATGTTGTCTTTCATTAGCCAGTGCCCTATTTGTCACTTAAAAATACAAATGTCCCTAATTCTCAATTTAGAATTAAATTTGATTACCAAATGACATTATCAGTGCCCTTCTAATTAAAATCATAGATTTTGAACATCCATCCAGGCATTTTATGCCTTTGTTAGCCAGTAATTGTGAGACTCATGATTTAACAACGTTTCTTTTTAGTTCTTTATCAAAACATATGCCCTAGTTTATTGAACGTAATTTAGAGTGATGAGGTTTTTACAATTTTACATCATTTGATCACTATCAGTAATGAAATGTAATTTAAACCAGGAGATAGCCATTAATCTCTAAAAAACAATCACCGACATTTAATAAAATATATTACATAAAAATCATGGCTTAACTCTACCTCTAATATACCCTATCACATCTGTTCGCTTATATATTTTCTCTTATAAAATAAAAAAGAAAATTACTACTCTTTGCGGCTAATGGCTGATCCAATGAAATTGGTAGTATAATGGCTAGTCTCCAATTATAAGTCATGATTTAGCAATTTAATATAAAAGAGTTACACAATTATAGTTATGAGTCTCCATTATACAACTCTTTTTTTTTTTTTTTTGAACGATAAAGAATTTGTCTCATATTAGGGGTGTATACATTGGATACTTTTTCTTCCATTCTAGAGATACTTTGCTAAGGAGAACATGTTCCAGCTCCATCCATGTAAAAATGAAAGAGGAAAAGT
>CAUYON010010309.1:0-19537 GCA_963573935.1 Arctocebus calabarensis | reverse complement strand
CTGTAGTCCCAGCTACTTGGGAGGTGGAGGCAGGAGACTCGCTTGAGCCCAGGAATTGGAGGTTACTGTGAGCTGTGATGCCACAGCACTCTATCCAGGGTGACAGCTTGAGGCTCTGTCTCAAAAAAAAAAAAAAAAAAGAATTCTTATATCTACCACTCAAACTTGAAGCACCATTGGATCTGTTGGATCATATAGCCCAAGTAGCAGAGCAGCCTGTCCAACCTATACCTAATTAGTGGGTCACAGAATAAGCCTTGTCATTCTAGGCCCCACTCCATACTAGCAGCTTTTAAGGTTAATCATTAAATGGGCAATAGTTACACACTCAAATAAGAAATATGTTGCCTCTAAAATCCAAATAAGCCCACTAGGTACTGAACCTCTTTGTTACTTGTATAAAGAGGCAGTTACAGCAATTTATTTTTCACCTTAGAAGGGATATCTCAACAAGCTTCACATCACTGGACCCCCTAGAAATTTCACTGAAGTAGAAGGCCTGTGAATTCTAGTCAGATTCATTTCTTACCCTTCACAGACAAATATCTAAATTGTTTCCTATTTCTCACTAACTAGGTACAATAAGAATAATTTCATCAAAGTAATGGACCAGTGTAATATCCTGTGAAAGGGAAAGGTGACCAAGATCTCTTTGAACTAACTTCTCACGTAGAGCTTTAGAGTTGATATACCATCTATGAAGTAGGATGGGGAAGGTATATTACTGGCTTTGCCACCTGAAAGCAAACTACCTCTTCGGGGCCTTATAGACAGAAATGGGGAAAAAAAAAAAAAAGCATTTGCCAGCTCAATAGCTGCATACCGGGTACCAGGGCATGTGTTTTAATTTGCTTAGATAATGTAAGCCCCTCTGCAATTGGAGTCACCACATGGTTAAACTTACAATAATCCACTGTCATTCTCCAATATCTGTTTGTCTTTTATTCAAACCAAATAGGAGAGTTCAATAGGAATATGGTGGAGATGAACACTCCTACATCTTTCAAGTTTTTCATGGAGGTACTAATCTCTGAAATTCTTCCAGTGATGCATAGCATTTAACTTATTAGTTTTCTAGGTAGAGGCAGTTCCAAAGGCTTTAATTTGGCCTTTCCCACCATAGTAGCTCTCCCTCTATGGGTCAGGGAGCCAATGTGATAAAGTACACCAGCTTCTAAGTATGTCTACTCTAATTATACATTCTGGAACAGGGTAAATAACAATAGAATGAATTTGGAGACCCAGTGGACTTACAGTAAGGCATACCATTGATCATCTGACTTTCTTAAGCCATTACTTTGCTTGGAGGTTGATAGTGATGGCAATGCCTTGAGAACATTAGGTTGATGATTGAACCTCCAGGCTTTAGACAATTCCACCCCTATGACTTTTCTGGACTCAGTTTACCCATTACCTATTATAGTAAGTTAGAGCATTGTGCCTATAGCTCTCCCTGCCTGATGCTGAAGCTGGTAGCTTTATAGATATGGAGTCTTGGGGGCAGATAGACTCCCACATCTTCACTAAATATTTCTCTAATGGGTGCCTTCTCCCTGGCAGCTCCAATCTCACATGTCTGCTCAGCGTTGTTCTAGAAGTGTATCTCTGAAGTGACTTCATCTCCATGATAGTTCTTTGCCTGGACCCCTAGCCTATTCTCAACATCCTTTAAAATCTAAGTAAAAGAAGGCACGATTCTCACAGCTTTTGTACACTGAACACCCTAAGAATTATCACCATGGGGATGCTACCAGAATTTACATTTTGTAACTTTCAGAGAGACTAGTCAAGGAACACCTGAGCCTTACTTGACCCATACACAGGGCAGCTGAGAAGTGTTGAGTGAGAATGCCAGGAGCACTGATCCATGGCAGCTCTATATAGTAATCTCATGGATGGCATCCTAGGCCCATCCCCTGAATCCATTCTAGTTTCCAAGATCTCTATGTCTGTGATGGGAGAGGAAACCAGAAAGATCTCTGAAATGTCTTCAGAGTCAGTCATTATATTTGTACTAATTTTCTTAGCAAATGGTCACTTGGCCAAATCCTTGTTTTGCTCTCCTGAACATGCTTTTTCATTGTTTATATGGGCAGGTTAATTTTAATTCCACTTTTGTTTTAATTATAAATTTTGCCTTTAAGTTATTAATTTTCCTCTCATATCTTTACTGTATGTCTTTAAAAGTAGTCTTACAGCTCCTTTAATATTTTGCTTACAGATTTCTTCCATCTGATATTCTACTTCATCACTTTTAAATTCCATTTTTTATAAAGCCCTAGAACATAAACACGATTCAGCCAAGTTTTTTGCCAATTTACAGCAAGGATATAGTTTTTAATTTTTTAAGTCCTTGTTCCTTAATTCCATATGAGACCTCTTCAGAATAGCCTTTTAAATCCATATTTCTACCAATACTCTGATCACAACCACTTAAGTGATGTCTAAGAAGGCTCAGGCTTTCCCAACAGCTATTCTTATCTCCTGAGTCCTCACCAGAATTGCCCTTAATGCTTTACAATGTCGATTTAGGCTTTTTCTAGCCTGTTCACCCAAATTCTTTCAGCCACTAACAATTTTCTAGTTATAAAGTTGCTTCCACATTGTCAGGTATCTGTTATATCCAGCTCTGGCACCATTTTTTGTTGTAGTTTGTTTTTGTTTATTTATAACAGAATACTACATAGAGGGTAATTCATAAAGAAAATAAATTTATCTGGCTCATGTTTTTGGAGCTGAGAAGTACAAAAACATTATTTAGTTATCTTGTGAAGGCCTTTATTCTGCATCATTCCCATGGTAGAAGACAGAGGGGCAAGACAGGGTAAGAGCTAGTGGGCAAAAGAGGACTTAATTCACATTTATGTATAACAAAGTCACTCATATAATAACCACACTTGTGATGACATTAACCCATTCATGAGAGCATACCCTCATAACCTAATCACTTATTAGGCCTCATCTCCCACCAATGCAGCATTAGGGATTAAGTTTCCAAAACAAATAAGATGGTGGACTAGAGACAGTTTTTTTTTGCAGTGGTGCATGGTGAATTCAGGTAGAAAAGGCTCTAGGTACCTCTGGCTTGAGGGCTCTGCCCAGAAACATCCCTTAGGGGATATAGGAAGGAAGTGGGACACTTCAGAACCTGAAGAGGAGGACAGAAGCTGTGAAGTGGTAAGTACTTGCACTCAGGTACAGGCTGGATGGTGTGACCATGGTGGCCACAGTGGCAGAGGCAGTGGTGGCGACAGTTGGCACACAGAGAAGGCCTGACCTGCAGGGTTTTTTGTCTGTTTGTTTTTTGTTTTTACCTGGGCACCTGTCTGAATTACCTTGGGAAACCTTGGACAAGCAAGTGAGTGATTTTGAATAGCACCTATGGGCCAGGACTGAGACACCAGGTGGAGCAGAACTTTTATTGTTCAGCTACAGGCAAGGTGCAGCCATTGTAGGAAAGCTTCCTTGCAGGCTGTGCCCTCAGGGTCCTAGTGCAAGGCCAGGTCTCATGCACCCGATAAGTAGGGCAGCTACTCTTGGGGAAATTTGAATGAAACACACTTTCTTGGGAAAGCAAATGCACAGCCAAGGAAAACAGATTGGAATAGTTGAGGCATGGCTATTAAGTAGGCTGACAAGAGCTTTAGGCTCCCCTGTGGGGATTGAGGGCAAAGAAGTCAGGATGATGGGACCAGGTCTCCTTGCCAAGATAGAGGCTTCCAGTCTCCATCTTATATAGTCATATCAGCATCATGATTAGCATCTCATACCACATCATATTCCAGAAGATCACCTGTTGCCCATACAATATATAGCAACACACACACACACACACACACACACATATATATATATATATATATACATATATATGAAGTTCTTTTTTCTTTTTTAAAAAAATATTTTTGAGGAAGTGAAGCAAGATGGCAGACCAGAAAGATCATTCATCTGAGCTTAGGGAACACAGTGACGAGATGGTGAATTGGATACAGTGTATGATCTGCAGTGGTGGAAATCTGATGAATTAGCCAAGTGATTGTGATTGGCAGGGTACTGCTGTCCCACTTCCCCAGAGATCTGTGATGGGAGAAAGCCTTTCCAGAGTTCTCATTGGGGGAAGCTGTGCATTGAGTGGAAAGCTTGGAAGATTGGGTAGACTCGAATAGTACACAACAACCAGATTTGAATGCTGATTGGAGTGGGTTTGCCATAGGTTTGGTGGCTGGCAAGACAGTCATACTGAGAAGATCTCGGTGGCCAGGGGCTACCATTGTGGGAAGGTCATGAGAAGGTCGGTCTTAACAGGGGCCTAAAGCATAGTCATCTTAATTTTGCCTGCCAGGATCAGAACACCACTCTTCAGACAGGCGGATGAACTCCCACACACCATGGGAACTGGAGTCAAAGGGCACTGTGAGACCTGCCCCTGAAGGATTCTTGTGAACTTTGGGATCCCAACCCAGGAGGGTCTGAATGCTGAGGGCACAATCAGGTGATCACCAAAGGCAACTAAGTTTGGTATAAATACTATAGAGGTTTCTACCTGTGCTATCTGTCTGCTGAAAAGACCACAGTGCCATCCCACCTGGTGTCCCAGCGACATATTTCAACATACTGTCATAAAGAGCAAGGACTTCTGTTTGAAACAAATAAGGCAGTGAGACGGAAAAAGGAGGAGAACAAGAACTAGGTACACATGAGGAGGAACCAATAGAAAAATTCAGGCAACATGAAAAACCAAAATAAAGGAACTTCCCCCCAAGGGACCATGAGGTAGCTACTGAAGGAGACTCCACCTATAAAGAATTAATGGACTTGACAGAAAGGGAATATAAAATATAGATGATAAAGAAAAAGAAAATAAAAAGAATAGATGAGAAAATGGAAAGATGAACAAAAGTCACATGAGAGATATGAAGAACATAGAAAGGATATGGAGAAGCTTAAGTAAATGAAGGAGGCAATAAGGGAATGTAAAGATGAAGTAGTAAGTATCAAAAATAGATTAGACCATGGAGAAGAAAAAACCTCAGAACTAGGGGATAAAGTTTTTGAGTTAAACCAGGTAGTTAAAGAGGGAGAAAAGAAGAGGGAAAAAGCAGAACAGGAACTTAGAGAACTATGAAACTCCATGAAACGTTCAACATATGAATAACAATCCCTGAAGGGGAAGAATATTGTCCCAATGGAACGGAAGCCCTACTCAAGACTGTCATAAATGAAAAGTTCCCAAGTTTTACTAAAGAACCTGACACACTCCTTTCGAATGGATATCAAACTCCAGTTCATCTCAACTCAAACACAGCCTCTCCAAGATGCAGTATGATGAACCTGGCCAAAGTCAAGATGAAGAAAAAAACTCTGCAAGCAGCCAGGAGTAAGCACAAACTGACCTATAGAGGCAAAGACATTAGGATGATAGCAGACCTTTCAGCTGAAACTTCCCAAGCTAGAACAGCATGGTTATCCACTTTCAACATTCCTAAACAAAACAATTTCAGCCCTGAATTCTGTGTCCTGCAAAACTAAGCTTCAAAATTGATGGAGAATCAAAACTTTGTGGATGATATACAAGCACTGAGGAAATTCACCATAATAAGACCAGCTCTAAAGGAAATACTAAGACCTATTCTCAACATTGACCATCACAATGGACCACCAGCAAAGTAAACACCCAGAAGCTAAAGGTCAAAGCTTAACTTACATGATGGCACAAAGGACAAAACTACACAACAGATGCTCACAAAATAACATGAACATGACTCCACCACACTTATCAATTCTCTCAATAAATGTCAATGGTATGAATTCACCACTGAAGAGACACAAGCTGACTGATTGGATAACAAAGCACAAGCCACCCGTATGCTGTCTCCAGAAGACACACCTAGCCTTGAAGGATAAATCAAGACTCAGGGTTAAGGGATGGAAACCAATATTTCAAGCAAACGGAAATCAGAATAAAGGAGGGATTACAATCTTACTCTCAGAAACAAGCAGATTTAAAGCAATTAAAGTTAAGAAAGACAAAGATGGATACTTTATACTGGAAAAAAGAACTATACAAAAAGAAGACATTTCAATTTTAAATATTTATGCACCTAACTTAAAAGATCCCAGGTTTATGAAACAGACTTAGATGGGTCTGGGTAATATGATATCTTATAACACCATAACAGTCAGGGATGTTAAAACCCCTTTGAGAGAACTGGACAGACACTTTAAATAGAAAATAAACAAAGATACAAAGGACTTAAATGTGACCCTAGAACAAATGGGATTAATAGATATATACAGAACAAACTGTCCTAAAGCTAAGGAAAATACATTTCTCTTGTCAGTCCATGGAAAGTACTCCAACATAAATCACATCCTAGAATACAAATCAAACCTCAGCAAAATTAAAAGAATAGAAATTATACCTTGTATCTTCTCAGACCACAAGGCAATAAAGATGGAACTCAACTTCAACAAAAACATTCATCCCCACACAAAGAATTGGAAATTAAACAACCTTATGCTGAATGATAGTTGGGTCCAGGAAGACATAAAAGAGGAAATTATTAAATTCCTTAAGTGTAACAACAATGAAGACACAAGTTACCAAAACCTGTGGCATACAGCAAAAGCAATCTTAAGAGGGAAATTTAACACATTAGATATTTACATTTGAAAAACTGAGAGAGTGCATCAACAAAGTTATGAACCATCTTATGGAATTGGAAAAAGAAGAACAATCTCATCCCAAATACAGCAGAAGAAAAGAAATAACCAAAATTAAATCAGACATTAATGAAATTTAAAGAAAAGAATCATTCAGAAAATTAACAAAAGAAAATGTTTATTTTTTAAAAAAATAAATAAAATTGATAAACCTTTGGCCAGAAACAGAAAAGTAAAATTTCTAATAACCATAATCAGAAACGATAAAGAGGAAATGACAACAAATGAACAAATGCCACAGAGATATGGGAGATCATCTCTGAGTACTAGAAGAAACTTTGTGCTCAGAAATTTGACAATGTGGAACAAATGGATCAATAGCTGGAATCACACCCTCTCCCAAGACTTAACCAAGAAGAAATACATCTCTTGAACAGGCCAATTTTAAAAACTGAGATTGAAGAAACAATTAGAAATCTCCTAACAAGCAAAGCAAAACCCTGCTCCAGATGGCTTCACATCATAATTCTATCAAACCTTCAAAGAAGAGCTAATACTGATTCTACAGAAATTATTACAAAAAAAAATCGAGGAGTAAGGAATCTTCCCCAACGTATTCTATGAAGCAAACATCACCCTAATACCAAAACCAGGAAAAGACCCAACTAAACAGGACAACTTCAGACCAATTTCACTAATGAATATGGGTGCAAAAATTCTCAATAAACCCCTTTTCTCTTCCTTCCCTGTGTGTCTCTCTTTTCTCTTCCTTCCCCCGTGTGTCTCGTCTCTCTCTCTCTCTCTCTCTCTCTCTCTCTCTCTCTCCCTCCCTTCTCTCTTTCTCCTTTCTTCCCTGTTTCTCTCTTTCTCTCTCCTCCTCCTTAATGCTGCTCTGCAGCTTCCCCACTAATAAAGACCTTTTGTACAAAAACAAAAAAAAAATTTCTCAATAAAATCCTAGGCAATATATTGCAGCTACACATTGAAACAATCATTCATTATGATCAAGTAGGTTTCATCCCAAGGATGTAAGGTTGGTTTAACATACTCGAGTCTATAAACGTAATTCACCACATCAACAGAAGCAAAAACAAAAACCATATGATCCTGTCCGTGGATGCAGAAAAAGCACCAGATGAAACTCAACATCATTTTTTAATTAAAACCCTGAAGAGGCTCGGCGCCTGTGGCTCAATGGGCTAAGGCGCCTGCCTCGTACACCTGAGCTGGTGGGTTCGAATCCAGCCCGGGCCCACCAAACAACAATGTCGGCTGCAACCAAAAAAATGGCCAGGTGTTGTGGCAGGTGCCTGTAGTCCCAGCTACTTGGGAGGCAGAGGCAGGAGACTCGCTTGAGCCCAGGAATTGGAGGTTACTGTGAGCTGTGATGCCATGGCACTCTGTCCAGGGTGACATCTTGAGGCTCTGTATCAAAAAAAAAAAAAAAAAAAACCCTGAAGAATATCAGCATAAGTGGCACATTTCTTAATCTGATTGAAGCCATCTACAAGAAAACCACAGCTAATATTATACTGAATGGAGTAAAACTGAAAGCTTTTCCACTCAGACCTGGAACCAGAGAAGGTTGTCCTCTATCACCACTACTATTCAACATAGTGCTGGAAGTTCTCACCAATATCAGGCAAGAGAAAGAAATAAAGGGCATCCAAATGAGTGCAGAGGAGGTCAAACTCTCCCCCTTTGCCACGATATGATCTTATACATAGAGAACCCCTAACTCTCAACAACAAGACTCCCAGCAGTGATCAAAAAATACAGCAATGTCTTGGTATATAAAATCAATGTCCACAAATCAGTAGCATTTGTATATGCCAATAACACCCAAGATAAGAAGCTAAGTAAGGACACAATTTCCTTCACAGCAGCTTCACAAAAATTAAATACCTAGGAATATACTTAATGGAAGAGGTTAAGGACCTCTACAATGAAAAGTACAAAACCCTGAGAAAAGAAATAGCAGAAGATATTAACAAATGGAAGAACATACCATGCTCATGTCTGGGAAGAGTCAATATTGTAAAAATTTCTATACTACCCAAATAAATCTGATTCAATGTAATCCCTATTAAAACACCATCATCATAATTTCAAGATTAAAAAAAATAACTCTTCTTTTCTTCATGGAACCAGAAGAAACCCTGTATAGCCAAGGCAATCCTTAGTAATAAAAACAAAGTCAGGGTATCACCGTAACAGACTTTTGGGTAAACTACAAAGCCATAGTGATCAAAACAACATGGTATTGGCACAAAAAATAGAGACAATAGAGACATTGACATTTGGAATTGAATACAAATCCATGAAATGAAACTAACCTCTTACGTCCAACTGATCTCTCATAAACCAAACAAGAACATACACTGGGGAAAAGAATTTCTATTCAATAAATGGTGCAGGGAGAACTGGATATCTACATGTAAAAGACTGAAACTGGACCCATGCCATTCTCCACTCATGGAAATTGATTCGAGATGGATAAAAGACCTAAATTTAAGGCATGAAATGATAAAATTTTTCAAAGAAAGCATAAGAAAAACACCTGAAAATATCAGTTTCAGGAGAGACTTTATGAAGAAGACTTCCATGGCAATTGCAATGACAACAAAAATAAACAAATGGGACCTAGTTAAACTCATTGTGTCTAATCATCAGAGAAATTCAAATCAAAACTACCCTGAGATATTACCCAACCTCAGTGAGAATGGACCACATCACAAAGTCTGAAAGCTACAGATGCTGGCACGTATGTAGAGAAAAGGGAACACCTTTACATTGCTGTTAGTATTGCAAACTAATAAAATCTTTCTTGGAAGCTAGTATGGAGATGCTCAAAGAACTCAAATTAGACCTCCCATTTAATCTTGCAATTCCATTACTAGTCATCTACCCAGAAGAAAAAAAATCCTTTTATCATAAGAACATTTGTACTGGACTGCTTATCACAGCTCAATTTACAATGGCCAAAATGCGGAAACAGCCTAAATGCTTACCAACCCAGGAATTCATTAACAAGCTGTAAGGTATATATATCTATATCTATATATGTGTCTATCTATGTATAGATATAGATATAGATATATATACCTATGCAGCCACTATAAAATATGGAGACTTCGAATCTTTCATATTAACTTGGATGAAGGTGGAACACATTCTTCTTAGTAAAGCATTGCAAGAATGAAGAAGAATCCAATGTACTCTATTCTAATATGAAGGCAGTCAATGAGCTAATACAAAGGGGGTAGGGAAATAAGCAAGTGGGGAGATGAGAGGGGGTTGGGGGTCATGGTGTATGGCACAACTCTTGGGGGGAGGGACACAATTATAAGAGGGACTTTATCTAACAAAATGCAATAATTGTAACCTAATTCTTTGTACCCTCAATGAATCCCAAGAAATAAAAAAAAAGAAACAAAAATATTTTCAACTTCTCCCCAGATTTCTCTGTTTTTCTTCTTTTTCCTCATGTAATTATAATTTTTCATTGTTTCCTTCTTTAATAACAAGGGCTCCACTTTTGCTAGTTTTCTTGCCCCTGTTATTCTTTTTTTCCCTTGATTTTATCCTTTGAGGTTTTTTGTTTGTTTGTTTTATTTTCATTTATAGTACTTTTTTTTCCTTCTATATTGTTGGAGGTAGGGTCTTGTGTCTGCTCAGGCTGTCAAAGAGCTCCAGACTTCAGGGTACCCATGCAGACCCATCCACCAGAGGTTTATAATTCTGAGTGTGAGTCAAAGTACCCTACTGTAAACCACTATAACTCCTGTCTCTCTCTTTCTCTTCTCTTCTTTTTGCCAGTAATCCCTCTTACTCCCCCCCTTTCCTGTGTCTTTTCCCATTTGTAATCTTTTATTCCTTCTTGATTTCCAATCCTCTCATCCTTTTAGTTCTGTACCAAAAGGACACAGCAATACCTTAGGTCACAGGCCAGTAAGTTAAAGAGCAAGAGGAAGTAAAAGGAAAAAGTAGGGCAAAGAAACAGACAAAAGGAAAACTCTCATGAGGAAGAAACAGCAGAGAAATCTTGGCAACATAAAAAACCAGAAGAGAAAATTTCCTAAGGGATTCTCAGGTATCTACTGCAGAGGATTCCACATATAAAGAAATGTTAGGGCAGCACTTGTGGCTCATCGAGTAGGGCACCAGCCCCATATACCGAAGGTGGTGGGTTCAAACCCGGCCTCGCCCTAACTGCAAAAACAGAAAAATAGCCGTAATCGCTTCTTGGCCTTTTGGCTAAGATTAAGTGTACAGAAAAATAGCCAGGCATTGTGGTGGGTGCCTATAGTCCCAGCTACTTGGGAGGCTGAGGTAAGAGAATTGCTGAAGCCCAGGAGTTGGAGGTTGCTGTGAGCTGTGTGACACCATGGCACTCTACTGAGGGTGATAAAGTGAAACTCTGTCTCTATAAAAAAAAAACGTTAGAAATGACAGAAAGGAAATTTAAAACATGGAAAGTAGAAACAATGAAGGAAATTGCTGAGAAAGTGGAAAATAAACAAAAGGAAATCCAAAGACACAATCAAATAAGAGATAAAATATCAAGAATATAGCAGAGCTAAAGGAATTGAAGCAGTCAATTAGGGAACTTAAAGATGCAGTAGGAACTATGAGTAACCAATTCGACCATGTAGAAGAAAGAATGTCAAAGGTAGATGATAAAGCTTTTGAGCTAATTCAGGAAGCGAAAGAGATAGAAAACAAGAGAAAGAAAGCAAAACATTCACTGAGACAATTATGGGACTTTAGGAAGCATTCAAACACAAGAATTACAGGTATCCCAGAAGGAAAAGAACACCCCAGAGCAATTAAGCCCTACCAGAAAATATCGTAAATGAAAATTTCCCAAGTATCACCAAAGATTCTGACACACTCCTTTCAGAGGTATTTAAAACCCCAGATCATCTCAACTCAAACACACCTTCTCCAAGACACATTGTCATGAACTTACCCAAAATCAAGACAAAATTCTGCAAGCAGACAGGAGTAAGTGCCAATTTACCTACAGGGGAAAGTCCATTAGGGTAACAGCAGACTTATCAAATGAAACTTTTCAAGCCTGAAGGGAATGGCCATCTACATTTAACCTATTTAGACAAAACAATTTTCAGCCCAGACTTCTATATTCTGCTAAGCTAAGCTTTACAATTGATGAAAAAATCAGATAAATTTACTTACATGGAAACATTAAGGAAGTTTGCCACAGCAAAACAAGCCACCCAGGAAATCCTTAGACCTATTTTCTACACTTATCAATCATCACAATGGACCACCAGCAAACTAAACACCCAGAAACTAATAGATAAAACATAGCTTCCACAATGACACAAAAGATAAAACTAAACAATGGACTTGCACAAAATAAGATGGATAGAACTCTACCACACTCATCAGTTATCTCAATAAATATGTCTTTAATTCCCCACTGAAGATGCATGGGCTGGATGATTGGATAAAAAAGTACAAGCCACCCATATACAGCCTGCAGGAAACACACCTAGCCTTGAAGAACAAGGTAAGACACAGGTAAAGGCATGGAAAACATTTTTTTAGGCAGATGGAAATCAGAAGACAGCAGGGGAGGAGGTTGCAATTTTATTTTCAGATTTAAAGTAACTAAAGTAAAAAAGACAAAGATAGACACTTCTTATTGGTCAAAGGAACAATACAACACAAAGCCATTTCAATTCTAAATATTTATGTACCTAACTTAATTACACCCACGTTTATGAAAGAGATCTTAGTCTGAGCAATGTGATATTATGCAACACCATAAGGGTAGGGGATATTAACACTCCTGTTACTGAGCTGGACAGAACCTCTAAATAGAAATTAAACAAAGATATAAGGGACATAAATGTGGCCTTAGAAAAACTGTGCTTAATAAACATGTACAGAAAACACCATCCCAAAACTATGGAATATACATTATCCTCATTAGCCCATAGAACATGCTCCAAAATAGATCACATCCTAGGAAACAAATCTAGCCTCAATGAAATAAAAGAATTAAAAGTAAATTTCTATCTTCTCAGACCACAAACCAATAAAGGTGGAACTCAACTCCACAAAATGTTTCATCTCCATATAAAGATGTGGAGATTAAACTACCTCATGTTGAATAACAGTTGGTTTAAGGAGGAGATAAAAAATGAAATCATTAACTTCCTTGAGCATAAACACAATGAAGACACAGCTACCAAAACCTGTGTGATGCTGCAAAAGCAGTTCTAAAGGGGAAATTTATCACATGAGATGGCCATATCTGAAAAACAGAAATAGAGCACATCAACAATCTAATGAATCATCTTAAAGAAATAGAAAAGGAAGAGAAATCTAATCCCAAACCTAGCAGGAGAAAATAACCAAAATTAAATCAGACATTAGTGAAACTGAAAATTAAAAGAATCATACATTATGAAACACAAAGTTGGTTCTTTGAAAAGATAAATAAAATTGATAAACCTTTGATCAGAGTAAGCATAAAGAGAAAAAATAAATTCTTTAATAATTTCAATCAGAAAAGAAAAGGGGTAAATAACAACTTATATCACAAAGATATAAGAGATTATTTCTGACTATTACCAAAAACTCTATGCCCATAAATTTGACAAGGTAGAAGAAGTGGACAAATACCTGAAATCACACCAGCTCCCTATTCTTAACTAGAAAGAAATAGATCCTTTGAACAAACCAATATCAAGCACTGAGATCACAGAAACAATAAAAAAAGGATCCAATGGAAAAAAAATAAAGTACAAGTCCAGGTGGTTCTACATTAGAATTCTATCACACCTTCAAAGATGAGTTCATACCTATACTGCAGAACTTATTACAAAACATTGAGAAGGAAGGAATCTTCTCCAACACATTCTATGAGGCAAACATCACCTTGATCCTCAAAGCAGGAAAGAACCCAACTAAAAAGGAGAATTATTGACCAATTTCATTAATGAATATAGATGCAAAAAATACTCAATAAAATCTTAGCCAACAGATGACAGCTACATATTAGAAAAATTATACATCATGATCACGTAGCTTTATCCCAGGGCAGGTTTAACATACACACATCTATAAATATAATATACCATACACATCTATAAATTTAATATACCATATCAATACAAGCACAACCAAAGACCATATGATCCTCTCAAAATACAGAGAAAAAACATTTGACAAAATTCAGCATACTTTCCTAACAATAACAATTAAGAAAATAGGCAGAGGTGGCACATTTCTTAAACTGATTGAAGCCATCTATCATGCCTAATCATCAGAGAAATGCAAATCAAAACCACCCTGAGGTATCATCTAACCTCAGTAAGAGTAGCCCACATCACAAAGTCTCAAAGCTGTTGATGCTGGTGTGGATGTGGAGAGTAGGGAACATTTTTACACTATTGTTGGGAGTGCAAACTAATACCACCTTTTTGGAAGGAAGTATGGAGAATCCCCAAGGACTTGAATTAGACCTCCCATTTTATCCTGCACTCCCATTACTAAGCATCTACCCAGAATAAAAATCATTTATGATAAGGACATTTGTACTAGACTGTTCAATGCAGCTCAATTTGCATTGACCAATATGTGGAAACAACCTAAATGTCCACCAACTGAGGAATGGATTAACCAGCTCTGGTATATATACCATGGAAATCTATTCAGCCATTAAAAAAGATGGAGACATTATATCTTTTGTATTAACCTGGTTGGAGTTGGAACACAATCTTCTTAGTAAAGCATCACAATAATGGAGAAGCAAGAATCCAATGAACTCAATTCTAATATGAAGCTGGTAGATGACTGAATACATATCCACATAAAAGAAAATCTCAAATCAGTTCAAGGTGGGTGGAGAGGAATTAAAGGCATGGGGATAGGGGACGAGGGAGTGGGTTGGGGTTATGGTGTATGGCACACTTCTTCAGGCAGGACACAATTGTAAGGGGTACTTTATCTAACAATTCAGTGTAACCTAATTCTTTGTAGCCTCAATGAACCTGAAACAATAAATTTAAAAAGAAAATAATTTGATTACAGTAGTATGCAAAAGATTAAAACATTTGGGGATAAACTTGACTGAGGAGACATTTGTACACTGATAAGTACAAAATATTTTTGAAAGAAATTAAAGAGGAGAAAATAAATAAAATTATATACCATGTTTATAGATTGGAAAGGTTGATAGTGTTAAAATGTCAATACTACCCAAGTCAATTCACATATTCAATACAAAAAATCCTAACAGTGTTGTTTGCAGAAATAGAAAAAGTACATCTTAAATTTTAAATGGCATCATAAAAGTTGTATGGCATCTAATAACCCCAAATACCAAAACAATTTTGAAAAAGAAGAACAAAATTGGAGATGTCACACTTCATAATTTTGAAATTTAATACACTGCTACAATAATCAAAATAGTGTGACACTGGCATAAAGACAGACATATAGAAAGATGAAAGGTACAGAATGGAAATTTCTGAAACAAATTCTTGCACAGATGGTCAAATGATTTTTGACAAGGGTGTCAAGACCATTTGGTATGGAAAGGGAAGTCTTAGCAACACATGGTGCTTAGAAAACTGAATATCCAGGTACAAAAAAATGTACCTTACTTTACATTATGTACAAAAATTAATTTGTAATAGATTAAAGACCTAAATGTAAGAGCTGATACAATAAAACTACCAGAAGGAAACCTAAGGGAAAATCCTTATAATATTGGATTTGGAAATAATTTCTTGGATAAGATACCAAAAATAAAAAATAGATTAGTTGAACTACATCAAAATTAGATATTTCATGCATCAAAGGATATTGTTAGCATAGTGAAAAGACAAGCCACATGGAATAAAATATTTGCAAATCATATATTTTGAAAAGATTTAACATGCAAAACGTAAAAAGAACTCTTATAACTCAATGTAAATGAAAAATATTTAACATGGGTAAGGGACTTGAGCAGATATTCCTGCAAAAGCACATAAATGGCCAATAATTATGTGAAAAGGTATTCAATGTCACTAATCATTAGGTAAATGCCAATTAAATCACAATGACATTCCAATTCACATGCAGTAGGACAGCTTCTCTCTCTCTCTCTCTCTCTCTCTCTCTTTCTCTCTCTCTCTCTCACAGACACACACACACACACACACAGAGAAAGAGAGAGAGAGAGAGAATAACAAGATTGACAAGTTGACAAGGATGTGGAAATACCAGAACACTTGTTTGTTGTTGGTGAGAACTTAAGATGGTATAGTCACTACATAAGACAGTTTGACAGTTACTCACAAAATATGAAAAAATAGAATTACCATATGTGCCAGCAATTCCACTTCTGGGTATATGTGCAAAATAATTAAAAACTGTGATTCAAATACACATTTGTGCACCCATATTCATAGTGGATAAAAGGTAAAAATATCCCAAGTATTCACCGATGAATGAATGGATAAACTAAATGTAGTATATATTACATTGGAAATGCTATCCAGCCTTTAAAATGAAGGAATTTTGATATATGCTAAAAGAGTTGAATTTTTAATGCATTGTACTAAGTTAAATAAGATAGTGATAAAAAGGAAAAGTACTATAATTTCCTACTTATATGACATACCTAAAGTAGTAAAATTTATGGAGATAGAAAGTAGAATGGTGTTTACCAGGATCTGAGGGGCACCAGAAGAAATGTGGTTATTTTTTAATGAGAACAGAGTTTTATTTGGAAAACATTCTAGATTTGGATAGGGATATTATTGCACACTTTGAGTGTACATAATGTTTGAGTGTACAGCTGTTGAACTGTACACTTAAAATAGTTACAATGATAAATTTTACTATATATATTTTCCTCCTCTTGGAACAGCAACACTAAGGGTAGGGTTGTAGACAGTTTTAAAATCCTTTCCCTATAATTGGAAATTGCTGATATTTTGTCACAAACTTTCATTATCTATTAAAAAATGTGTAAAAATTAAAATCATATATACTACAATAACAATGGGATACACTAAATCTGTTTGTAGGAATGTTTGTTGAGGAAATAGTACTGAATCAAAGCAATTATTTGTGCTACAGAATATTCTTAGAACCTTTGGTTTGAATAGGAAAACAACAGAAACAACAAACACCTGGAGTCATCAAAATGAGAAGTGAGATGAAAATCAAATCTATGAAAATATATGGAATAGATCAAAAGGTTGGTAATTGTTATATACAAATACGAGAATAATTAGTGATTTTTATTTCATTTTGCTGGTCAATACTATTTAGTTTCCTTTTCAAAATAAACTTATTTGAATAATAAGCAAAATACAATTCTTTTCAATTGAAAAATCACAAAATGAGATATGATTGTTATAGTATTATAATGACAAAAATAAAGTCTATAATACCCAGGGAGGACCTTATGAAACAAAAGGGGATTATCTAAAGTGTTGGTAGAAGTATAAGATGGTGTATACAGGCTGCTTGTTAGTATAGTTAAAGAACATTAAAAGGCTTGTAATTTTCAATTCCACTTTTAGTTACTTAAGTAAATAACACCACAAAAATGCTGCTGTGAAATTATTAATCACAGATTCAGGTTCTGGAGAAAATTTAGAAACTACTTTATAGTCCAAAGTGAAGAAACACTTTTTAAACAATTCTCATCCATCTATAGTAGGGTAAGGAACCTGTGGCCTTGGGGCCGCATGTGACCTTCTGGATACTTGTGTGGAGACTTTTTACTGAATAAGAATTTGACAAAATGAGTCCTTTTATCAAAAGGGGTATATCAGAGAAAAGCGAAGTTTTTATTGCCTGCTTTGGTACTTGAAAAAGAACAATGTTGAAATCAGAAGGCCACAGCTTAGCAACCCTAATAAGATGTTTTAGATATTTTTGCAACCTGAAAATAAAATTTTGACAGAATATGCTCAGTATGAAAGTATAGAAGATACATTTAGTACAGAATATATTCAGTATGATTCTATATTTGTTTTAAAATTTACAAATAGGCAAATACTACAATTATATAAAATACTCTTCAATGTGGTTGTTGTGCAGATATAATATGTATTTTTCAAACAATGCACTTTTAAAATGAAATAATTAATAAAAACTCTTTAATCCTAACCAATTTCTTGTAACTTAAAAAATCCTAACTTAAGACAATGAAATATGCACTCCCATACACTGTTGGTGGGAATAAACTTTAAGGAAGGAGCATTTGGCAGTATGACAAAGTATATAAGGCTATTAAATATCCCTTGATGTCAGTGAACACAAATGTGTTCCCCATAGAGATAATCTGGGGAAAATTCAGAGCCATTTAAAAATACATAAAGGGGTTGTGTTTTAAAAGTTACTGTTAATCTATAAAACAAAATAAAATAAAAATTACAGAAGAATATTTAATAACTTGTAAAAGTGATGACACTTGTTATGATGAAAATATCCCACAACGAAAAATACATTTTCTATTACATTTTTGGAAGAATTATTTATTTATATGCTTAGAATGTTTCAAGCTATTTTTCCTATTAAGTGGAAGAGTTGAGAGTGCCTTTGTACATTTTTGGAAGAGTCATTTATGTATATGTTTAACATGCTTCAAAGGATTTTTTAGTTGTGTTTAAGGGAGTGATTTTGACTTCCTTATAAATATTTTTTAAATGTCTTAGTATGATAAAGTATTGTTTGTACAAAGATAATTATTAAAATAAATAAAACAAAAATCTCTAATTACCTTGATAAAATATTAGAAGAATGTAGAAATTATTATAATATCAAATCAATAAAATTGTCCAGGTGTCCAGGTCCACTCACAGTATTTCTGTACTGTATGAGGGTAAACTGGTACTATCTTCACGGGTGATCACCTACTAATGAACCAATGAATAAAAGACTTTAAACCTTTCATATCCTTTGTTCATTTCTACTACATCTCACATCCTTTGACGCTTCAATTCTACATTTAAAAATGTTTACTCAAAACATAATCATGACTGTAAGCAAGATTTGTGCACTATGATATTGATGGTCGCTTTGGTTTGGATAAGGAATAAAACTGAAAAAAACTCAGATGTTGTAGATGTTCGACAATGAAGAAATAGTAAATATATCCCTGTATCTAGATCTAAATACAAATAGACAAATACATATATACACATAATATATATATAAATATGTATACGTTCTATGAGGCTCATCTATACAGTTGAATACTAAACAGACAAGGAAATTATTTTAGAAGAATATTTAATGACACAAAAGGAAATTCAAGAATATCTATACATATATGACTATCATATATATTTATGCATGAAAAAGCAAATGTTGAAACAATATATTCTTTAATTTCACATATATATCTCATGAAAAATACTGGGCAGGTACGGATGAAAATGCTTCAAGAATGTATGGATAATCATTAGGATTGATTACTGGTGACACCAATTTTCTTCTGTTAACTTATTTCTACAATGCTGCTGAAATATTTTCCTGACAACAGGGAATAGGACAGAAAATGGGCATAGGGAAAAGGGGCCATGAAGAGTGTTTAATACCAGCAAAACAACTAAGGAAAGTGAAATACCATATGCAGTCCATCGAGCAGTTGAAGACACAGACACACACACACACACACACACAAACACACACAAACACACACATGCACGCATGACAAGGCACCAGGTATAGTAACCAGGAGACTGCACATGGAAAATAGGCATACTCTTTTCACTAGCTGCGCTGACTGGCAAAAGTGCAAACTGAGGGCAAAACAGTACAATCTTTATAAAGGGGTCCTTTTGGCAACACACCGGAAAAGTCTTTAAAATGTCTGTATGTGGATTCTGCA